>RQTK01000015.1:1062818-1099683 GCA_003991915.1 Elysia chlorotica | reverse complement strand
TATTATTATTATTATTATTATTATTATTATTATTATTATTATTATTATTATTATTATTATTATTATTATTATTATTATTATTATTATTATTAATGTAACAGCTCTAATACTGTTTCGCATAGCCGCCAGCCTGAGAAAACGGGCCTAAAAAGAGTGGGCTAATTAGCATACGTTATGCTTGAACTTAAAGGCTTAGCAAGAAACCTTTTGAAAAGATTGCGACAGCCAGCACAGTGGGAGAATTGCAAAAAAATTGGAATAATATTAAATTTAAACGAGAACATAATTTATTTTGCATACAACGAAAGCCTTTTCATAAAATTAAACCCGGATGATTTAATTTTTTAGGTCACTTGAATGAACAGATGTACATGTACTAGGGAAAGAGCTTGTAGTTCTCACGGCATAGATATGCAAGCCTTTGCCGAAAGATAAGTTTCCTCAAATTAAATTCAGAACTATTTTTTAAAACTAACTTGGAATGTAGAACACGTTCTAATTTGCTTGCTGTTGCTGCTCGAACGTAACGTGACTCGACGAACAGCGTACATAGAGATACAATTTTTTGCTAATTTCTATGTTGTTTTTTTGTTGTTGTTGTTGTTGTTGTTTTTGGGTTTTTTGTTTGTTTGTTTTGTTGTTTTTTTTTTTTAGGGGGGGGGGGTTGCTTTTATTTTTGTCTTAATTTTCTACTGCCATTGCTTTATGGATGCTGTTTGGTTTAGGAATGAGTTAGCTAAAGGGAGGGGGGGGGGGATGCAGTCACATAGTTAAACAAGCAAGAAAAGAACTTAACTTATTGGGCGTATGGGTATGCCATATTTTTGTATTGATTTGTTTGCACTTGCGCGATAGTTTGAAGAGTAAGATACACTGACAATAAACATTGGTTACAATCGTGGGAGGCAAACTGGCGCAAGTGGCAGAGGTTTGCTCTCCCAATCGGCAGGTCCCTGGTACGAACCTACGATCAGTCAAAAATGTATTTGTGCGATTCGTCCCCCACTGGTTGAGTCGGATTCAGTTTAATGTAACCGGCTGAAAGAGGAGTCATGATATTCATGCTCTGTCTTTGTGTGGCAGTACGTAAGTTTGTCAGACATTATTCTTGGGACCAGTCTTTAATATATTTTATATACAGTGCTAGCGTTGAACCCTTAGTAACGAACAAACCACACTGACGAAAGTTATGCTTTACCGCTCATTGTGAACTGGACTTGCCTGTAATTCGTAATCGTATTCAATCCATTTTCTATACAATTTGTTCATAGGCAAAATGAGCGCTGGTGTTTCTAAATCAATGCAATCTAGTTTTTAATGAATTCTGTTGAGTATGTTGCCAATGGGGAGTGTGTTTACCGATTTTCTTTTATTTATCTTATATATTAAGGGGTATCCGGCACATGTTTGTTCAATCGAAAACCTGAATTAATTTTCCTTGCACATTATTACTAATATTAAACATAAGAATTGGTTGAGTAACAAAAATAGGGCTAGGTACAGTGAGAAGATAATGTATTAATTTATTAGTCCACCTGGGATATTTGGCTTGGTTACAGGAAATAATATGTAGAGTGTATTGATTTCACAGTTTGCAAAACTCACACGCATTCGCACATAGGTACTCACGTGAACACACACACACACACACACACACACACAATTGACATCAAATCGTCTTCATTGAGAAAAAGAAAATTATAAGATTCATAACGGCAATTTAACATAAAAATAGTTTATAATCTACAGAGATGAGTCTCGTTGATCTTTAACTGATGTGGGATCGAACAGATGAATTCTCGTATCTCTCAGAAACAGTTTTTTTTTTAGTAAAAGAAGTATACCACTGCGTGATGAAATACCATATCGGGGGAAGATTTGATTTTTTAAGAGCAGTGTTTCAAATATAGTTCACCAACATTATGGTAAATGGATATTTGTTATCTTTCCAGCCTTTTTCACAATCCTATCCAAGTGATTGTTGTCACTCAGTGTAATATTTCCTCCTCAACAATTTATGCCAAATGTCAGAATACTTTGGAGTTTGGCAGTGTAATTTTCAACTTTCAAAGATTTGAGTTTTCTTTAAACAATAACGTCTTTCGTTCACTATTCACATGGTCGTGCCAGGATAGTTTGTTGTCAATAGTTATTCCCAGGAAGAGACTTTTTCTACCTCTTGATCATTGATTGTCGCAGGTGCCGCGGGACTTCTTTGTCTTAAAGTCAATAAACACTTCCTTTGTCGCACTGACATTTCATTGCAGACAATTGGTAAAATACAGAATTCTGTTTGAAATAATAGCTTTCATCATTTGATATAAGGTCGACGATAATGACATCGTCTGCAAATTTAACTAAAGGTACATTTTCAAACATTTCTGTACAATAGTTTGAAATAGTGTATAGTGCAGGAGAGAAAATACAGTCATCCTTGTAGAGAGAAAGTTTAAAATCTATTTTTGGAGATCAACACTGACATTTATTTTTGAAAGTTAGTCAATCATGTAAATTCGACAAACAGATTTCTAGCATAACTTTTTGGTGTTTCAAGATACTTATACACTCTGTCTAAGAACAACAGAAAAGCATCTTCGGTGCTTCTTGACCTATTATAGGCAAACTGAAATGATCAACATTCGACAGATAGATAGATATATACATGCATACATAGATAGAAAGATAGATAAATAGATAGATAGATAGATAGATAGATAGATAGATAGATAGATAGATAGATAGATAGATAGATAGATAGATAGATAGATAGATAGATAGATAGATAGATAGATAGATAGATAGATAGATAGATAGATAGATAGATAGACATTGATTAAACGACACTCTTCGAAAATCCTTATCTTCCAACAATTTGAGATTTTTTGAAGTGCCCCCTCCCTTCCATTGTTTTTTTCTCGCCACAAGCAGCAATGACTCCTGGATATAGACTTAAAGACTGACTCTATGACCTGTGACAAAGACGACTTTTGTCCACGACATCTTATTTAAGTGCTGTAGTCGGCTACGACAACTCGGACTGTGTGTGTAGTGACGAGACCGTGTGAATCACCGAGTGTGAAGGGATTGTATCTAAGTGTTCAATGTATACATAGATTCTTTCTCACACATCATGCATATGTGTGCCACGACAAGCACGCCCCCCCCCTCCCCCCCCATAGATAGATAGATAGATAGATAGATAGATAGATAGATAGATAGATAGGTTTTCCCCCCGACAATTGGATAATTATAGATCTAGCAAAATCGTTAAAAATAGTTCCATCACCGTAACGGTTCTGCCATAAAAGTCATGGGACTATAACAGGTCTAGGTCTAGGTTTCAGCTCAGCGCGAGACCTGCCGACAGGAACATTTTATTAACTATCTCTTTTATCCCGTCACCGTAAGGATATAAGCCTTACGCGTTCTGTCAAGAAAGGTGTCTTTGATTCAAACCAGAAATTAATATTACCTCCGTTGTTCTATTAAATCAAACCATAATGCATTGGGTGTACTCTCTATTTTCCTTTTAAACTAAAAGACAATGTTTAATGCATTTTATAAATTGAGGCACTGAACGTGAACCTTATGACTGTGGTGCCAACGCAGTAGCAATTCGGTCTGTTATGAGAGAAACAAAATAGACTGATTATTCTTGGTATCTTGGTGGTATATAGTTAAGGTAATCTAGAAATTATCTTTCAATAAATGTCTTTGAACACTGAAAATACCAAATGATATTGTTAATAATTTTTAACGAATATAAAATGAAAGGTTAAGCAATGCATAAAATGTGGCTTCCAAATGACAAAGACTTTGCCTCAACCCCCCTTCCCAATTTTTTGTTTTCCGAACAGGTTGTTATGGATGTTTTCTCACATAGTACCATCAACATGCACGTCGATGACAGTATTCGTGTGCCTCGTCTTTTGTGTAGTTGGATTTGTCACGATCAACATGACAGTCACGCCCCTTGAGAGAAAGTTCAGGCTCATCGGAAATCTCAGCAACGATTCTGTGAGCCATCATTCCACCGCGAAGCCCTTGGTGCCACTGGACACTGCGATCTCCAGTAACCACTCCATTTCAGTTGTGTTGGGAAAAGCGCCTGCAAGACTCAATGCCTCAGTTGCCAGTAACCACTCTAAGTCAGCCGACGAAAAAGATTTGTTTACGCAACCAATGACTTCTGAGAACAGCTCGAATTTCAGCCAACTCTCTATGACAACCGCTAGGAATGATTCCTCTCCTAAAGCGATTCCGTCCCAAAATAGTTCAAACGTCAGCAAGCCCTCTGGGGGATCAGCCATTGTTAACAATAAAACATCCCCACAAGCTGCGGCTATCTTTGGAGGAAATGTCCTTAAGGGAGTGGTGATACCCAAAACCATCCCGGCTGTCAAGAATCCAGATGTCAAGCCGGGTAAGGTGCAAGTGACCTCTATGTCCAAAAAACTGCTGGAAAAAGGCTTTTTTCGGGATGTCATCTTGCCCTCTACCTCGTGTAAGGGCCGTAACATAGAACTTCTCATCTGCGTCCCAGTGAAGAGGGACAGCTTCGCTGTAAGGGAGGTTATTCGCCTCACATGGGGGAGTTACGCGTGGACCAGTGGTCGTCTTGGATTGAATACGACCACCAGCGGAGAGAGACCAGTGGGAGAAATAATGATTGTCTTCTTCGTTGGCTCTTCTTCACTAGAGTCTTCCAAAGCTGAGCAGGACAGTTTAATCAAGGAGGCAAAAATATACGGAGATATTTACCAGGCAGATTTCATTGACACGTACGAAAATCTCACATTGAAGTCCATTTCAATCCTTAATTTTGTATCCTTGCACTGTCCTAATGCCCGCTATGTGGCGAAAATCGACGAAGACATTTACGTTAATGTCCCAGTCCTGTTGAAGGAGCTGAACCTTGAGACAAAAAAGTTAGCTGCTGTTGAAAGTAACTCTTTAGTAAGCTCTTTAAACATTCCTCAGTTCGTATATGGCTACCTATTCAGGAGAGCTGTGGCCATTCGGAACAAGAAGAATAAATGGTACACATCACTTGAGGATTACAAACCAAAGTTCTACCCAAATTATTTATCGGGTACGGCTTACGTCATGTCTGGAACTGCTGCGCTGAGTCTTTACGAAGCCACCCTCAAAGTGCCTATTTTCTGGATGGAGGACATTTACGTGACGGGCATGTGTGCGGCTTTTGCTAGAATTCCATTGATTAGCAACCAAAAGTTATTTTCTCCATTTAAAAGGACTAATATTAGCGGCTGTACTTTCAAAAATGTTATATCAAGTCATTCTCACATACCAAGTGAATTTATAACAATTCAAGCACAGTTAAATAGCCCATTCTTGAAGTGTTGAGATTGGTGTTGAAGTTTAAAAGGGTTGTATATAATTATATGGAGACTAAGAGAGGTAATCAGAAGAAGAAAAGAGGGAGTAACTGATTGTAAGAAAGATATAGAGATACGATAGAGAGAGAGGGGACTGGGGCCAGACAGACATATAAACATAAAAAGGGAGAGAGAGAGAGGGAGAGAGAGAAGGAGAGATAGATAAGAGAGAGAGAGAGAGAGAGAGAGAGAGAGAGAGAGAGAGAGAGAGAGAGAGAGAGAGAGAGAGAGAGAGAGAGAGAGAAAAGAGTGGGGTGAGTCTCAGAGGAAGACAACTACATTGACTCGTGAGTTTCTTGATTAAACAAACAGCCCTTTTCATTTGATAAATCTTGAAGAAAGATGCTCCTTACATTTTTGTTTTGTTTTGTAATTTATAAAAATGAACATATAAATTATTGCTATTATGCCTTTAAGCGTATCTAACTAATGTTGGTACTATTTCTAAATCTCTTACTCTAAACACCGAAAGTGAGACTGTATAGTTTTAATCTTTAGTAAAGGCGTATGGAAAAAAATAAAAACCCCTATAGGACTGTAAGCACAACGTCACGGTAGCTTACGACTCGTCGTAACAATAATAAGAATAAGAAGGCTTACGACTCGTCGTAACCAATAATGCGAATAAGAAAGTTTACGACTCGTCGTACCAATAATAAGAATAAGAAGGTTTACGACTCGTCGCAACCTACCCCATCGGTGATAATTAAGAAGATGCCTTTGTGCCTTCACCGGCTTGCTCATTCGTGTGGTACATGTACTGTCTTTCCATTGCTCATACTTATTATGATGCTATCCCTACACAGGACTTAATGATGATATCCTTTTGAAAGCATTTTAATAAATGTCCCGTAATCAGACAATAGTCAACGATTCTTATTGGCCAAGTCGACCGACTTTCATACCATTAGGACCGTCACCTGAAATCGCCCAGCCTTTGTTCGGGTTGACGCTTGTTGGAAAAAAAAGTAGAGTTGTATAGGCCCGCACACTTTAGGCTGACGGTCTTAGTATATATAACCCCATGTGATGTTGGGCGTTAAACCAACTCATCTACAACTATAACCCTATGGGTCGATCCTAAACCACATGCTTCACCGAAAGGTGTTCTTTGTTTAATGAGAGGATTATTTGGGTAGTCTTGCAAATGAACAGAACATAATGATAATTATTATGTGATGTTCCCCAGCTCTGATTTTAACCATGCGTCACCTAAGACTTGTTTTTTAGGGAACCAGGTTCGATTAGTTGATAAATTATCATATGGGTGTTAGTGTGAGACATGTATTTGTTGTTATGTTTTTACCCTTGGCTAACGTTTCGGAATCTCGTAAATTGTTTTTGTCAATTTATGAAGAACAGTTATTGTTGATATAATTACATGTAGAGAGTATTTTTAAACTCTCAATCAGGAAGTGCCAAACATTTTATTGCGCCTGTTGTAAATACAACTTGAATGAATTTTTTTTTTATCTTCCTTCAATACTTTGGTTATGTTAGATTGCACATGTGTTGTGATTTACACGAACTAATTCAATTCACTCTTCAAAATTCTCTATTATCTAATTTTCTCGGAGAAGGCAGCAATCGCAGAATTGTTCATAATTATGGAAATAAACAATATGAGATGGAGTCCAAGCAATATAAATTTCTGCCATCTTTCAATAAAAAATAGAAGTGCTAAGCTTTTACCGCAGAGCTTTTAGTGGTCGCTTATTGTGTACCGATTTAAAAAAAAAAAAAAACCCCAACATATTTTAATTCAGTCCAATCAGCATACCCAACATCAATGTTAGCCTAAGCTGTAAATATGTCAAAATAATAGTCTAATGTTATTTGATATCTTGAATCTTGAAGTACAGGTTTGTTAGTAGCGCTGGGTTGACCAGCACCCGATGCCTTCATTGTTACAGGCACCCGATGCCTTCATTGTTCAGGCACCCGATGCCTTCATTGTTCAGGCACCCGATGCCTTCATTGTACAGGCACCCGATGCCTTCATTGTACAGGCACCCGATGCCTTCATTGTACAGGCACCCGATGCCTTCATTGTACAGGCACCCGATGCCTTCATTGTACAGGCACCCGATGCCTTCATTGTACAGGCACCCGATGCCTTCATTGTACAGGCACCCGATGCCTTCATTGTACAGGCACCCGATGCCTTCATTGTACAGGCACCCGATGCCTTCATTGTACAGGCACCCGATGCCTTCATTGTACAGGCACCCGATGCCTTCATTCTTACAGGCACCCGATGCCTTCATTGTTGCAGGTCGATCTAGGATTCCCAAAATAACAGGCAGGGTCACCGAAATAAACAAACTTTTGCATGAACCAAAGTGGCGATATTTCATTAGCATATCAGGGACAGTTAGGACAGTTTACACTATTAGTCTAATTGGCTTGTACGCCGAGCAAAAATACTCACTGAGTACCTTTCTGTCCTAACTATGATACTTATTCAAAACAAATAGATCACTATTACCCTTGTTATACAAAAATGTGTTCACTTCAGTCGACTGTGCCTGTTATTATAGATCGCCTCGGTAGAGCCCGAATCACCTAAGTTTACAAACTTTTGACTGTTGAAATTTATTATTCATATTATTTAGCTTTATTAGAACATCGGAACAACTTTCTTGAGTTGGCTGTAGGCTTTAAAAAAACCCAACATTTTTTAGTTCTAGTCTGATCTAACTATATTTAAAACTGAAGTAAATTTGATCAATAATCCGTAACAAACATTGATAAAAATATGTTTGCTTTTTCATACTGGCACCAATCAATATCTAATCTGACTTTATCATCATGCCGAACTACTGTTTCATTTTAATATTTTAAATTAACGCGCTGTCAAACAGGGGCAGAATGTGGATGCTGCACGGGGAATTGTGTTTCGTTCAGTCACATTACACTGAGGTACATGATCCCGATTCGAACTGAGGCCTTCTGGTTAAAAGCTGCGCGCTCTGTTGACATTTCCCTACATTCACATCTCTCTCCCTTACGTATCTGTAAAGGGAAGATATTCCGCTAGTCAGCTGGCACAAACTAGTTACACTCTTGTAGTCATTTGCATGTTATTGTTAAACGTGCCTGCCAAGGTCAAATCAGGTTTGGTCAGGTTTCTGTATAAATGTGCATTCGTGTTTTGACTAGTTACTTACAATTATTTTTAAAAAGATGTCATGGATGTTCCTAGAACCTTAATTTCCAACTTTGTGTTGAAAAGGCACCCCAATGCCAATTCAACAAATAATGTTATTCGATGTGCAATTATCTATTATTTCAAGGAAGAATGTGTTCAATTGGTAAATTAAAAGTATGTTTTGAAGATAAGTTTTATTTGCTAGGTTGTGTGTGTATGTGTATTTGTGTGTGTGTGTGTGAGAGAGAGAGAGAGAGAGAGAGAGAGAGAGAGAGAGAGAGAGAGAGAGAAAGAGAGAGAGAAAGAGAGAGAGAAACAAAGACAGAGTGAAAGGGAGAAGCGGGAAGGACATAGCGCTGAAAAAAAAAAAACGAATGAGATGTATAAAAAGCGTCAGAGAGGTGCTATATGTTCTAAAAATGATATTTGGGTTTGGGGGTAATAGCTCATTCGGTTCTTAAACAATTTGAAAGTTGAAATTCCTTTTCTAAGAATAACGGTGAGGAAGCAACTAGAATTCCGTCCAGTGTCCTAGCTAAATATCCTTTGAAAAAAAAACACCAAACAAACACCCCCACCCCCCTCCTCCTCCTCCCCAAAAAAAAGCAAAAGCAAAAAAAAGAAAACCACCAACAAAACAAAACAAAAAACAAACAACCTACAACATTTGAAGAGAAACAAGATGTTAAAACATGGGGAAGTAAAACTATCCAAAGTATGAAAGAGAAGAGTGTGATAACGTTTATTGTAGCAAAAACCATTATTACTGACGGCAGGGTGAAGAAGTAGACGTCGATAATTTTATATTTTTAGTTAAAACTTATTTATTTCTTTAAAGAACGTCATAGATCTATGATGTTAATAAAGATGATAAAAAAAAGGGGGAGGGGGATGGAAGAGTTGCAATAGGTGAGGCAGCAGAGTAAAGGGTGTTTCTGGTTGTTTGTTGTTTTTTGTTGTTGTTTTTTTTTCTGTCCAGCAAGGGAAACAATGATTGTTTAACAAACTCAGCATTATGTTGAAAAGAGTTCCTTCCCATTAATTATCTGCTTCAGCCAGTTATGGACGCTTAGGTTTCAGAATTATTTTTGTGAGAGCCAAGAGTTTACTTATGGTTGGTGGGGCTGAAGCACTGTCTACATTTCTTTTTTCAATACATTATTGTGTTATGTACCCCTAACGTCATTCGTATCTGAAACAGGTACGTATATATGATAAATGAATTCTTGCCATAAATGTTGGATATGCTTTTGTTTGTTTTTAATTAAACGTGCAAAAGATGAGAAAAATATTAATATGAGTTCGTCTGTTCAAGGATGTGAAATGAAATAATGTTGGTAGCAGAGACTCATTAAACTTGTGATCTTAAACCGCAGTGTTTTTTTTTGTTTTGTTTTTGTTTTAAAAGTTTACCATTGCTTGTAATTGTGGCCTTCATTGCTAACGAGGAAAAATAATATTAAAATATTCAACAGTCTTATGAATTTGAAATAATTCGAATTGGCCATAGTATATTTTTTTTAATTATAAATTATTATGTAAATGGCTTCCCTGATTGCAACTTACACTTTTAGTGTACTAATTATGGTCCTTCTTTCTTTGTGAACAACGCATGGTTTGTTGGAGAAGAAGAAGAAGAAGAAGAAGAAGAAGAAGAAGAAGAAGAAGAAGAAGAAGAAGAAGAAGAAGAAGAAGAAGAAGAAGAAGAAGAATAACTAGCTGGGAACCCACGAAATTCGTGGGGACTGTAGGATGGACAAAACTAAAGTATTACAGCTAAATTTAAACTGTGCTGAACTAAAAATTGTGTATCTTCAGGATCTATAACTTTAGGAACTTAATATGTTTGCTTGAAGAGGTTGCATCAAATTAAAGTAGGCTCAATAATTTATAGTCATAATTATTAATTAACCAAGCGTTCTAAGAAAACGGTGCACTGTGCGCATTAAAATTTGCGCACGCACTTAGAAAATAAAAAGAATCAATTTTATAGCACTTTCGATTTGCTTGTTGTTCAAGGAACGGGAGGAAGTAGTAATAGTTGTTGTGTCTGTTCGTTTTTTTTAAATACATTTTTAGTTTTATTAATTTGTTAATTTTCGTTAAAAATTGATTAGACGTTTGATGTTATTAGTTTTATGGCTCTAAAATTCTCACAAACGAACCGTAATGTTTATAAATTATTTAGAAAAGTTTAACATGTATTAAGCACTAGGCATAATCGTTACTGAATTAGAGCATTGTGTTTCTCTCAGTCATTTTGACTTGTTATTTGGCCTTTTACTTTTTGGACGACTAATTTTGTTATACTCGTTAAGTAATAGGCAAGAAAAAAAAGGCAGCGATGAATTCCCATAAAATAAATTTGATGCACCTCTCAACACTTATTGACTCAATCTACATAATCGTGTGGTGGTCATCATCCCTTCTGCTTGGAAGCGCAGGTCGTGCTCGATAAAAAACTAAAAACCAAACTGTTTTTTTTCCTATCCATTTGACCATGCATCCCAGAGACATCAGAGACAAAACTATCGGGTACACGACTTCTTTAGGCCTAGATATAGCCAGTCTGTTTTTCATTTACGAACAAGCTGTAGGTTTATTGCATAAAAAGTTCTGCAGACATAATCTACATTTAGCTAGACTCGATACTGATTAGATCTAGGTTTATATCTAGTAATATAGACTTAAATAAGATCAAATATAGATGTCTACATCTAAATTAGATCTTCGTCTAGACCTAGTCCATTCCGTTAATTACCGGTATCTAGATTTTAAACCTAGATCTATAATCATTAAGGGGTAGCTTAAATCTCGTTTTCAGCCTTGTTGTGGTTTACAAATCGTTTTAACAGAAAACCCTCTTACAGGTTATAAAACAAAAGAAAGATCAGGACAAACGGGTTATTCCTAATAAATTGTATTTCACATTTATAATTTTAACTAACAATTTGACATTTTAATACCATAAAATGCCCTGTCTCAAAATAAAATTATGTAACGTACGGTACAAATATTGTTTTTGAAAATAAATACACCAAATACATCTTGTATACACTCGAAGCATATTATTTTCGGAAGGATTTTAACTAACCCATTAAATTTAACAAGATTCTTTTTTTTTTTTTTATTTATTTTTTTTTTGTAATAATTGCTTTTTATTCACCACTGTCTTTTAACGCGATTTTGTCAAAGCACGACGCCTGTGTGGTAACGGGGCCCTCACTAGGAGGGGTGATAAGAATGGTCATCAACTTTCTCTGTACCTTGCTTTGCCTTCTGCCCCGCACTCTTTTGTGCTCCTATCATCTTATTTTCTTGCACTCAACTGTTCTACTTCTGACCCCACTAGTGGGCACCTTGTTCGCCGTGAGGTGCGTCCAAAAGGGCGGAGTTTGGGAATCCTGGTGATTGAGGTGAACCAGCCTGCGGGCTGTCATTCACCAGCACAGCACATTAGCCCGCTCCTTCATCGGCTGGTCATATTTTGATTTTGGCTAGGGTCAATCCTGGTACTCTCTATCTCTATGATGGGAGTATAACTTCGGGGTAGCCCTGGCACTACTAGCGCTGGATATCCGCGCAGTATTCCCTTGCTGGACTCGGTGGTGGGTATGGAGCTCAGGAGCAGAGCCTCTTTGTCTTTTTCTGAGGAATCTTTACTCTCACTTGAAACGGCCTCAACCCCCAATGTTTTTTCAAGAAAGCCTTTTCCGGATGACAAACTTGCAAAAGGAAAGCCGTGAATGTCCCAACTCTTTTGGGCTCCTCTGCCAAATAAAGCTGGTCACCATTCTTTGTGATCAGCTACGCTGACAAAAAGGTGGCTACGTTCAGTGTCTTAGCTATTAGCAAAGCACTGAAAGAAATTGCAGCTCCGTTCTGGTGAACTCTTGGTGAAGTGACAAGATTGGTTATTTCGTGAATATCCCCGTGACTGCAAAGGCTCGTCGGAGCCTAAATAGCTCCAGGGATATGGTTGGATCTCGCGATCTTGAAACGACAAGCAATGAAGAGATCGTTGAGAAACTCGACGGAGTCACCCACGCCCAACGCATTTTCGTGCGGAGAGGGGGGGGGGTGATAAAATCAGGACCAATACTTTCGTTCTAACCTTCGACTCAAAGTCGTCACCGACATGGCTGATAGCGGGGTATTTAGCTTTTAAAGTTACTCTATACATATCGGGACCAATGCGATGTTTTAAAATAATGGCATCGTTTTTACCATAGCCAACGAACAGTAGGCCCACAGCATTGTGTTGCCGCCGTGGTAAGGGAGGATACGCTGGAGCAGATTGCAAAGCCGATACCAACTGTCTGAACTGCCACGGCCCGCATACGGCAGATTCGAATGAATGCTCAAAGTGGAAAGAAGAAGAGGCAATTCAGCGGTACAAAGCACATGGTGATACCTTCGTAAAGCAAGAGCGGTCGTAGTCGTAGAACTAGACCCAAATATTAAGCGTTGAACTTACGTCAAGACCACCAGTGTTGGGACAAAGACTGCCCAGAAAGCGCCTGCGTATGGCAGCAGCAGGGTTAACACCACTGCCAAAACTCAAGTCCTGCAAGTCAGATTTTCCGATCAAAGTTCAAGTCAAACCGAAGTCAACCATATCGGCAGAATCACGAGCTGAGGCCAAGCCAAGGGCATCACCCGCATTGCAGCGAGCCACTTTTGGTAACATGTAATGTTTGGAGGCTTTGACTGATAGCAAAGGTATGAAGGCGACATAGGCGCCACCTCTCTCCCCCTCATCACAGGCGGATCCCGAACATCGGAGCTTTCCCCTATCGCCACCCTTTTCCTCTCTACTCCAAAGATCACTGTGGAGCGGGGGGTGTACAGGGAAGAAACCCGCCGGCCTGGTTGGTCACCTTTTAGGTGACCCCACAGACTAAAAAAATAGTTGCATACATTTGTTACAGTGAAACCTGAGGGCCAACTATCCTGCACTGCAGCGCATTATCTTAAAAAATAATGTCGCTGCAGCATCCCTTCAAGAGACAAAACTACCCACCAACTAAGACTTCAGCACCCGAAACTTCGCTGCCTATCATCACCACATTAAACTGACACTAGTCTAACCAGAAGGGAGGACCTTTTGCGTCGGAAGGCGATTTTCTACCCCCAGGGCCACCGCGTTCCCCAACTCTTGTGGGATACTTTAACGCCCATAACCTACTGTGGAGCAGTCTAAGGGATGATCCACGTGGAAAACTCTTCGGAAAATTTCTCTCGGAATCTGATTTCTTACTTCTGAACGATGGCTCTCCAAGTTACTGTCATCCTGCCCATGGTGCGCTTTCTGCTCTAGACATGACGTTCGTCTACCCATCTTTCTCTCTCGACTACTCGTGGTCATCTCTCGATAGCCTTCACGACTCCGACCCCTTACCTTTTCTTCTATCTCATGCCCGCTCCGAAACACCTCTCATCCGAAACGGTGGAATTTCACACCGGGCAGTCTGGTCCGCTTTTCAGTATTACGCTATCAAAGATACAATAACAATCTCCTTAGAAAACACCACAGCAATACTTTATTGCAAGTTGCCTATGGGACAATTCCTGATGACTTTTGATGCCCAATTTTATGCTTTTACTATCCAAAGAGACAAAGTCCACTGTTGCTACTAGCATAATGTATTAAATGACTTAGGACATCATGGGCACAATATAGCTGTTACTGTGCTGAGGTGCCGTAAAAACAAACGCACTCAGATCAAAACACAGATGTGAAGAAATGCATCCCTAATAAGTCTTTCCAACACAAAGCCCTTTATAAACTAAATTGCAGGCGTTTTTACTAGGACAATGATCTCGAGTGAAATCATTCAACCGATTAAGCATTTTAATCGAACATAACACGCGTATTGCTTCTTGAACCAACTGTTTGTATAACGTAACTTTTATAGTTTTACGAGAGCGTGACATAGTGAGAAGTTTCACGGCGAAGACTTAGCGTACATGGCTCAAGGTGTGCTTCGTTCTTCAAACCTTAGTAAAAATAATTCTTAACATTCAATAAAGAAATAGAGTGCGCATGTGTCACGAGAGCTCACCGTACCGAAAGCCCTGTGATCTATTGTTGTGAAACGTCTCACTGGCTCCCGCCCCTATGCGATTCTTTCCTAATGTTAACTGAAATAATTGAAAAAAAATGGCAGTGTTAAAATTGTAGAAATAAGATCAAGCTATGTATTTTATAATTTAAATGAATGAAAAAAAAACAACAACAATGTCTTCATTTCAACCCCTCCTCGAAAATGTTTGTTTCCTCTACAGGATGTTAGGGGTGTTTTTTCGCAAGGTGCTCTCTACATACGCGCCGATGAAAATACTCTTATGCCTTGCCTTTTGTGTCTGGCTAATCAGAAACCTCAACAACAGTCCTACGCCCTCTGGTCCAGCCACTGTAAGAAATGTAACCAATATAACACATTCTCCCAAAAAGGCACAGGTGCTTGTAACATATGCCCATAACAAACTGATCACTAAAAAAATGCCGGCCGTCAAGAAACCAGTTGCCAGGCCAACCAGGGTGCCCTTGACCTCAATGTCTAAAAAACTGCTGGGAAGGGACTTTTTTCGGGATGTCATCTTTCCCTCCACCTCATGTAGCGGCCGCAACATAGAACTGATCATTTGCGTTCCCACAAACAGGGACAACGCCGCTGTCAGGGATGCCATTCGCCTCACATGGGGGAGTTACGCGTGGAACGGTAATCGTCTTGGATTGAATACGACCACCATCAAAGAGGGATCAATGGGAGAAATAATGATTGTCTTCTTCGTTGGCTCTTCTTCACTAGTGTCTTCCAAAGATAAGCAGGACAAGTTATTCAAGGAGGCAAAAATATACGGAGATATTTACCAGGCAGATTTCATTGACACGTACCAAAATCTCACATTGAAGTCCATTTCGATCCTTAATTTTGTATCCTTGTACTGTCCTAATGCCCGCTATGTGGCGAAAATCGATGATGATATCTACGTTAGCATCCCAGTCCTCATGAAGGAGGTGAAACTTGTGACAAAAAGATTAGCTGTTGAGAGTCACAACAAAAGTAATGGCTTTTTAACCACTCCTAAATTCGCATGGGGCTTTCTATTCAGGGCAGCTTCTCCGATGCGGAAAAAGAATCATAAATGGTACACATCACTTGAGGATTACAGTCCAAAGTTCTACCCAAATTATTTATCGGGTACGGCTTACGTCATGTCTGGAACTGCTGCGCTGAGTCTTTACGAAGCCACCCTCAAAGTGCCTATTTTCTGGATGGAGGACATTTACGTGACGGGCATGTGTGCGGCTTTTGCTAGAATTCCATTAATTGATGGCACCCGCAAGGCTTTATTTTCAATACATAAAAGATCTGAACCTACCGGGTGTGTTTTCAGAAAAGTTATATCAGGTCACACTTACAAACCAATAGACCTGATAACAATTCACGCTCAATTAAACAGTCCATTTCTAAAGTGTTAAGACGGCAACAAATGAGAAAGATGAAGAGTTACAAAATGTTGAAAAATAAGCAGAGAGAAAGAGAGAGAGAGAGAGAGGGAGAGAGAGAGAGGGGGGGGGAGAGAGAGTGAGAAAGGGAGATAGATTGGTGAAGATAGATAAATTCATACGTGATCTTGTTAATTAAATAACAATTCCGTGTTAGTTAGTAGACTTTTCTAATGTCAAATTTAACATAATACGTTTATGCCTAAACTTTCATTATTAATGACATTAAACTTCTTGTAAGGTTTTAGAAGCTCTTGATTTATACGCGTGAGAGGCTTTAAATTTCAAATAGGGTAACTAAAGTTCTGTATGAGTGCCATTTTTAAAGGAATGAAATGTATGCTTTTTTACCCTATGCATGCGTGTCGTATTATCTCTCCTTCGTTCATACTCCTTACGATACTCTTCCCTAGCAGGATATATATTTATAATGATAAATAATACCCTTTTGGAAGCATATTAAATTGTGCGTATGGTCCTTATCCGCCACATCCACCGACTGGTACCAGCAGAGCTGTCAACTGCCAGATCAAATTGCTCACCCTTCTTTTAGATCTCTTTGTTAAGGCCTCTCTCTAGGCGAAAAAAAATGACCGAGTTGTAACATGCCTTAACACCATGGCGTACACCCTGCTGGTACAGAAGTCAATAGCCCGATCCGAAACTTTCATTATATAAAAAAAGTATACGTAGGGTCGGGGTTTCGTGCCCACTGTTGTAATAGACCATAGTAAGGGAAATAATTTATGAAAGAAATCAGATTTTGCGGATTGGCTTAGTAATAGCTCTTGTTTATTGGGTTTTCTCTTTGCTGACATTCAAGTCCATCTTACTATTCATCAGTAGGAAACGCGATAATAGTCATTTTGGTTCGTCTTTGATCAATACCTCAACAAATCTAAGATTTGTTTTCAATAGTTATCGTGTTTATGTCGCTGAAAATAATTGGATAATAATGAACTTGACGGTACCGTGTGTTAAACCAGTATATATCTCAGAGTTTAAGGAGACGAAGAAGGTGGAATTTTGTTTTAAAAATTAATATGACAAAAAAGAATAGTAAAAACATGGTAATAATTAAATGAAAAAATTAATTTAAAAAAATGACCACATCAAAATTTAGGTCTTTAAAATTCTACAAAGAAATGGTTCAGTTTGCATCGGCTTTTTTTGCTTTTATAGTTGAAGGCTAAAATATGCCAACTTTTGCAATTTTGGCTGCATCTTTTTTTTTTTTTTCACTTTTGTCTTTTTATTGCAAGTTTTTTGTGTGCAACTTTTGAGATTCTCTGTTGAGAAATTTTGCCACTTTCAAATAGAACATACTGCGGGGTCAGTGGTGTTAGGATATCATTTCCTATGTTATATTTTGAGTAGTGTTTTGTTAATGTCATTGTGCGTGTCTTTGAACCGGTTCTGTGTTTGTTGTGTTTTGTGTGTTCAGGGTCTGTGTTCATTGTGAACGTTTGTCAGTGTTGCTTGTTCTGGAAGATTCTAATGTAACACTTTAAATTGAGATCACATTTGAGATCTCTTCACTTTTGGTCGGGTCCTGTTCCTGTGTGGAGCGGTATGTTTTGTTTAGGTACGTTTAAGTTTATGTTGCATTTGTAATCGATGTTATAGAAGTATTTTTCTCATTTAAAATGTAAATGTATATTATTCAATTCTAGTTAATAAACCTCTCGATGCAGTCAATGTGTTTGTTTGATTATTCGTATTTAGAACTCGCTAAATCATCCCTGAGTTTTGTCCTAACAAGTGGACTAAATTGTTGATATAACATTAACACAGTTTAATTTTAGTTTAAGCCTCTTGATTCCCTGTAGATCAAAGGGCCGCAGCAGCTCCCCTCCATCAAACTCGGTTTTGGCTGACCCTCTTCAGCTCGGCCCATGTGGTACCTGCAGCTTTTATCTCTGTGTTGATGCTTCTCCGCCAAGTCTACTTCAGAAGGCTGATCTTTCTTTACCCTTGAGGTTTCCACTACAGGAATTGCCTTGTGATGTTGGAACTTTGATACAGGCTTTTGAGGAAATAAAAAGTGAACAAAATTACGAGAGAGAGAGAGAGAGAGAGAGAGAGAGAGAGAGAGAGAGAGAGAGAGAGAGTTTGCAACACATTATAACGGGTGATGTAAGGTAATGAGGATGTGATAAAAAGAAAAAAGACAAGACAAGGTTTCCCATGGACAGAAATAAATAAACTTTCCCATTACCCTCAATAAATATCACGTTCAAAGTATGGCTCAAGAAATATAGGGCGAGTGCACTAACAGAGCTGTTAACAGTTTCCATAAGCTGGTACTTGTAAAATCTTTCTATCAGCTGGTAATAAAGAAAATGTATGACACCAAGCACACTAAATTTCTTTTCTTTACAACTATCTACAACTGCTGATCCTATAGTTATGTGGTTTGCAGCACAGACATTGTTTCAGCACCCTTGGTAAAGGGTTGTTGGATTTTTGTGGATGGTTGATTATAAATAGTTTTACATAGACACAGCAAAGACATTTTGAGTCTTGAAATTTGTTGCGCTGCTGTGATAATGGTCAAAGTCTTGACTAGTTTGTAATTGGTGCAAGCACCACACTATTATTCCAAACGTCCTCTATCATATGGTATTGAAAAAATGTAAATCATAAGAGTCAATAAATTGGCTTTATAGTTTTTGACTATCCTGAGGTATACAAAAAAAATTGCTAAGGCCATTATCATGGCAGCCTAATGAAGTAAAGTTTTAAGTGGTTTGATGTCAAGACCATCTGATGTGGAAGGCCACCTGTGTATGAACTCAGCCAGTTGTTTGTGTTTTGTGTGTTCAGGGTCTGTGTTCATTGTGAACGTTTGTCAGTGTTGCTTGTTCTGGAAGATTCTAATGTAACACTTTAAATTGAGATCACATTTGAGATCTCTTCACTTTTGGTCGGGTCCTGTTCCTGTGTGGAGCGGTATGTTTTGTTTAGGTACGTTTAAGTTTATGTTGCATTTGTAATCGATGTTATAGAAGTATTTTTCTCATTTAAAATGTAAATGTATATTATTCAATTCTAGTTAATAAACCTCTCGATGCAGTCAATGTGTTTGTTTGATTATTCGTATTTAGAACTCGCTAAATCATCCCTGAGTTTTGTCCTAACAAGTGGACTAAATTGTTGATATAACATTAACACAGTTTAATTTTAGTTTAAGCCTCTTGATTCCCTGTAGATCAAAGGGCCGCAGCAGCTCCCCTCCATCAAACTCGGTTTTGGCTGACCCTCTTCAGCTCGGCCCATGTGGTACCTGCAGCTTTTATCTCTGTGTTGATGCTTCTCCGCCAAGTCTACTTCAGAAGGCTGATCTTTCTTTACCCTTGAGGTTTCCACTACAGGAATTGCCTTGTGATGTTGGAACTTTGATACAGGCTTTTGAGGAAATAAAAAGTGAACAAAATTACGAGAGAGAGAGAGAGAGAGAGAGAGAGAGAGAGAGAGAGAGAGAGAGAGAGAGAGAGAGAGAGAGAGAGAGAGAGAGAGAGAGAGAGAAGAGAAAAGAGAGAGAGAGAGGAGAGAAGAGATGGATAGATAGATGATGAGAGAGAGCAGAGACATGAAATAGAGAGATAGAGGGTAAGAGAGGGGGGGGGGGGTTGGGAGGAGAAAGAAGGGGTGTGGGATTAGGGTTCAACCGGAAGCAAAGGTACCGTACTCTAAGATTGATTTATTGCGATAAAATCCCTTGTTACTTCCCTTACCTGTTAATCAATAGTACAGCTGCTTGTACATAAGATAAGAACTAGGTCATAATTATTTCGATCCGTTTATCGAACATTAGGAATGGTTAAACCTTCATCTGAAGGTTGAAATGAGAAAACAGATTTTCAACATTTATCCCGTTGTGTTTTCTTATCCGTATCCCAATTGCAAAAGTATTTTAGCATACAATACGATGAAACGAACCCACTTGTTTTATTTGAACAACAGGTTGAATTTAAAAAAAAATAGAAATAGACAACTAGTACATATAATTATTGCTTACAAAAAATTGAAGCTATATCAGAACCCCTGCTCATTAAAGAAAAGCAAGCCTTGTTTTATCCATACGTAATATAAATAAATGGCATAAACCACAACTTTGCTTGAAATCCAATATTAAACGCCCACTTAAGCACCACTTGTATCAAAGTTATACCAAAATTGTTATGTGTTTTCATGTTGGTTAAAGATGTTGGTAAATGTAGTGTTACTGAGTATGTGTGCGTGTGTGTGTGTGTGTTATTTTTATTTAAATATCACTTGAATTGTTCAATTAGTTTAGTTAGTACTTTTTTAACGATGTAAAGCGCCCAGAGCCTGATAATTCGGGGTTGGGCGCTATATAAATACCATTTATTATTATTATTATTATTATATGTGTATTCATTATTATTATTATTATTATTATTATTATTATTATTATTATTATTATTACTATTATTATATTATCAGATTCATTTTCACTAAATACAAACAAAAATATTTAAATTTTGATCTTAAGTTAAATCTTATCAAGATATAAGGGTTTTTATTTCTAGAATATCTAAGTGACTATAGCTAAACCTGGAAGGACTATGAAGGAAAGCATGGTACGTGTAGCCTACTGCAAGCAACAGCAGCCCATTCAGGTCATTCAAAATATAAACAAACCACACGTGCATCGTTACTTTAAATAGAATTAGAGCAACAAGAGGTCATATCCGGTGTCACAGATAATCTGTGTTATGGTAGTAAACTACTGCTATGAATACGGTAAATCACAGCCTACCAGAAACTATAGTTTTGCAATAGGTCTGTTTTCTTTCAACAATATTTAAACGGCATAGCTTTACACCAAGAATATTCAACATGGAAACAAATGCGACTGCAGCAGCATCAAAACCTTCGACCTCTCAAGGGAGCAACATGGTTACGCACGAGCTTCGAAACGGTGAGTGGTTAATAGACTGTTAGCAGAGAATAAGATATTATATAATCAAGATCTTGATCTAGATTTTACCTTCCGAGTATAATATAATGAAATCTAGATCTAGATCTAGATTAGATCTAATGTAGACTCATATCATCGATGAATCGAATCTAGTTTTATATATTGGTGCTCTGTTGTTTAGACCCAATCTAGAGATATAATCTAGATCTAAATCTAAACATTTGTTTGTATTATTTACTGTGATCATCACGTTATATAAAACGGATCTATAGGCCTAGAGAATCTTAACAAGATTTTAGATCTCTAGACTTAGATCTAGATTCTAGATCTAGATTGAATCAGTTTTTTTTTTAAATTTGAACCCAAAGAACTCTAATGCCATGATCTAATCTAGATCTTAATCTGATAAGTTCTAAATTAGATCTAGACTCTATACAGCAAATCTAGCTTGCATTTAGAAGTTTTAAACATTGCACAATCCTGGGGCTGTATGTAAAAAAAAACAACAACTTCCTAGATAGCTTTTGAATTTATCTATGGTTGTTGTGCAGGATACTGTGCATGTAGCTTTATGTTGAATTTTAGAGTATTTTCGTTTTTGAACAATGTATTTTTGTTGTTTCATGTTGTTGTCAATGTAGAGCAAATCAGCCAGATCTACATCCTGGCTTACTTAGCTAACGACCTAGCTATCTAAATCTAGATGTGGGTTTACTACAAATACTTCTTACAAAAAAAAACAAACAAGCAATAACAATAAAAAAAGCGACCCCCACCCCAAAAGCACCTAATTTAAAAAATAAAGGAAAGAAAAAGAAGCACCCCCCCCCCCCTCCCTCTTACCCACTAAATTCTAGATATTGGTATCAGCTTAACTTTTTCGCTAAGATCATCAAATTTCAGCATAAATGGGAGGTTGTTTTTACTTGACAATGTACCATGTGTGATAGTTATTTTAAGTTGCAAGGAAAATGGACATGTTCATGGTCGTCTTACTTAAAAATCAAGTAAATAAGAATAGGGAGAGAGTCAGAATGTGTATGTGTGTGGGTGAGACTGAGAGAGAGAGATAGATAGATAGAGAAAGAGAGATTTCTCTTTGTAGGAACAAAATGCTCTGGTGTGGCCTAGGTACTCTAGAACCATCATATATAGGGCAGTCGGTTTTAAGAGTAACGTCGGCACACAGAAATGTTGCATGTGGACTTCTGTCTGAGCTGGACATTCTACCCCCTCCCCTCTCTTTCTCGCCCTAAAGAGAAGTCCTGTAGGGGATAATATTTCACAAATAAATATGCTGGACCATGAAATCGAACCGTCTACCCACCTGCCAAATAGAAACCCTACACTTTACCACTTGAGTCAGACACACCACTCATGATTTGATGT
Organism: Elysia chlorotica; assembly: GCA_003991915.1. Lineage (NCBI taxonomy): Eukaryota > Metazoa > Mollusca > Gastropoda > Plakobranchidae > Elysia > Elysia chlorotica. The sequence continues at coordinate 1,077,280 of RQTK01000015.1, read as the reverse complement.
TTCGAGTTTTGTCGACTGTGCAAGGCACTTATTTTAATTCAGGAAACATAGTAGCCTCAGGCTCAATAACGTTTATTGCTAAAAGCCTGAACATTTTTCAGCAGGTTTATCTCACAAAATCCCTTCTTTTTCATTATCTTTCTTGCTTGAAATGACTGTTGATTAAAATATTGTGTGAATTAAAACGGGTGAAAAACCCCCAAAGAAATGAGGGGAAATTTTATTTTCTAGCTAAGTTGGAGACCACAAGCTACATTATTTTCCTGAGCATAAACAAAATTATTTATTTTTTTAGTATTTGTGAAGACTATGTATTTTGCAAGTCAGAACTTTTGAAATTTGATAGAGGTTTGTGTTAATAATTAGAGTCATGTAAATTAGTGGTTAAAATATTAAACTGCAATATATGTATAGTGTACAAATCAGCTCCTAAGAGGAAGGGTATTAGGGTAGTGTATAAAGCAGGTCTGAAAATCTTCTAAGTGGACCAAGAGACCATGTTAACATCTGTCCTTATCAGGCAGACACCAAGTTTAAATTAACAATACAGGTTAATTGGTCCAAAGTATTGGATCTGCAACAGTGGATGGTGAACCATGCCCTGATTTTTCCTAATGAAAAGCAAAATCTAAATAGTACTGGCATTTATGATAAGTTTTGTTTCTGTTGTGGTCCCTCCTCCCATTTTCAGTTTCATTCTTTCGTGAACAGAATGTTAACCTTAGAAGCTCATGACTAATTAACAGCAGCTGATATTCTTAAAAATACACATCATCAGCTGTACAATATCGCATGGATTGCAAATCTTCAGGTTCAGTATAATCATTACAGCTTACATTCAATCTGTATTGTGTAGACAGTGGGTAATAGGATTTTCTCTATAGAGCAAGTGCGATGCACAGGACACTGTTGCTTACTTAAGCCAAATGTGACAAATCGATAATGGAAAGATGGTCTGGTTCATGCGGGGGTCTATCTCAGCTCCATTACTATTATGTGTGGGGCCTATGTGAAGGTCACTAGAACACTAATAGAAGATTAACACTAATACTAGTCAACATATTACATGTACATGTATCGCAGAAGTTCATTGTACTTTATATGTGCCTGGGTATATAGCTGATTTCGGATGTATCTCTATAGGTTTAAGTCATTACATACCCACACGTGTACCATAATGACAGGGTGTGCATTTTTGCAGCAACATATTTATTGGTGGATAGAGGCGGAAGCATTATTTTTTTATGTGTACTAGTTTTACCTTTTCCTTTGTTTTTTTTTTCTTCCAAACAACCAGCTATACGCCGAGAATCGAATCTTGAACTCGGATCAAAAACAATAACCAATAATCGATTTATCAGCGCGACTTCTTTATAAGACCTGGTTTAGTTTTTAAAATCCCTTATTAACTACACTGTGTCGCGACCCCCCCCCCGAAAAAAACAAAAACAAACAAAACAAAACAACAACAACAAACAAACAAGAAAATAAAACAGCCACTAAGTAATCTTTGTAAAGTTTAAGTACTCCTTGATTTCCGAAAAATATTATCTTGAAACAAGGGCATTAGCGCAGTAGCAGAGATTGGAACTCGAACTGCTGATCTACTGCTCGTCAGATCAGAGCACTACCTGATGATAATGCCCGAATGGCCAGCGCCTCTTGGTGAGAACTGTTACTGAATTCCTGATGAAGCCACAGTGCCATGATGTCGAGACATTGCACTGTCATTTTAGAATTATTGTTTCGAGTCGTCAGCACAGTTTGCCCTTTTGGACTGTCACTGGTTTGTTTGAACGGTGCTTTTTCGTTTTTACTTCTTTAGTTTTCTTCTTTTTTTTCCATTTAGTTTTGCACTCCTTGTGCACCAGGTTTGTCTGTGCTGATCCGACAAGTTCTAAAATCTTCAAATATTTACTCTAGTTTAACTCCTATGTATTCCCCCATCTTCTACAGAAAAAAAGGGGTAAGACTCCCCTCCCCTCCCCTCTCACCCCCCCCCTCACACACACACATACAAATAAATAAATAAATACATAACCTAAATCTTTACAATTGAACGATCACTGCGCTTAATTAGGTGCTCCAACCTAAAGGGTGGCCAAAGAAGTCCTTACAAATTAAATCGATCCGTGAGCAAGACGTGTTTTTTGACGGTAGGCGGAGAGGCTTGGGTGTTGTGTGTGAATGAGGGATAAATCTATACTTGTTTTTCAGAAACCACATTGGTATTCAATAGAAATAATGTTGAATGCATACCCATCGCAAGTTGTTAACGAATTATCCTGCGTTTAGTCGTACTATCTGTGTACACTAGTTTGAGGGTAAGAATCAGTAGGGATAAAGCCATGTCTTTGGAGTGGAGAAACGGAGTTAAAGAGGAAAAAAGGAACAAGAGAGGGTAAGAGAGAGAAAGAGCAGGGAGGAAAAGAAATGGAGAGAAGAGAGCGGGAACAGCGAGGAGAGGGGAGTATGTGTCGGTGTGAGAGATAGATAGATAGATAGAGAAATAGGCAGCCAGACAGACAAGCAGACATACATACACACAGAGTATTGAACGATATGGAAAAGATAAGAAGAAAACGAAGCGAATACGGTAATACTATTGAACAGATAACAGAAGAAAAAAAAAATCTTGTTTGACCCAGTGCATGCAAGATGAGTCTATGGCTGAGAGGTCATATGTACGCTAAGGTCTATGGTCATGTACTGGTCGACTTGTCCAGCGGGTCCTGACTACCTGTTCTTCTTAAATTCTCTCGAACTCTTCTCACCATTTACTGAGACGCCCGCCTACTCGCCTACTTGTCGTCTCGCCAAACAATAGCCGCTGTCGTCCAATGTTCAATACATGCTTTGTGATAAACACGACCATTGCGGATGGTATAATTAGGCCCATTATGCACGGGGCCTTTTGATCGCTCATTGGCTCCTTAACTCGAGGATAGAGCTATGATTAGATGACGGTACAGATTCTCTTACCCATCGTCTCCGTTTTCGCTATGAAGACCTTAATCGCAACACCTCCAATATCTCTTGTCTCCAAGGCTCCCCGAGGATTTATTTTTTTATGCAGGGGAAACGCCGTCGACAGGCTGAAAATCCCTTCAGACTTCCATGGATAGCCCGATGGGGATTTACAAACCGCAGGCTCCACCAGAGCTAACGTTAAAAACTAAAGACACCGATGCTGCCCTGTGCGGGTAAATGGTTTGGGTTGGTCTTGTTGTTTTCTAAACTGTCTACATCAGCAACTCTCTCATCCTCTATCTCCCTCCCTCTCTCTACCTATCTCTATCTGCCTCTCCTCTTCGCTCTCTCTAAGTCCTCTAACCCAATCGACTTTGTGATGGAGGTCACTTAACCAACAATAAGAATAGTTAGATCAATTGTTGGACTGAACCTTTTGATAAAGATGACAGCTAGGGCTGCGACGTTGCTGTCTTATTTCTTCTTCTTCTTCTTCTTCTTCTTCTTGTGAGAAACAAAACAAGATAACATATAAAACAGTGGGAAACAATATTTAAAAACATGTCGCCCCATCTTAACATTTTTACCTGTCTCAGCACTAGCTACTGTAAATACAACCGCTGTCTGTGACACTTATTTATGGGGGTACAAAAGTCGAAAAAACGTATAGAATCCCCCAGGCAAACCTTGGTGACGTTACCCAGGAGGGGGGGGGGGATGAGAGAGAGAGAGAGAGAGAGAGAGAGAGAGAGAGAGAGAGAGAGAGAGAGAGAGAGAGAGAGAGAGAGAGAGAGAGAGATGAGATAGACAGACAGGTAGACAGTAAGATTTTTCATATGGGAATTTGCCGCATTTTAGAGGGGAGGGATGGTAGCACTCCCCCCTCCCTCTACTGGTTGTCTCTTTATATCGTAAAATCACGTCAAATTGTGATACTTTACACTTGGGACCCATCGCCGTATATAATACCTAGGAGATGTTAAACTAGGCGAGATCTTCCTCCATACAAGGAACACTCTCTCCCCTACCCTCCTTTTTGGATATACACCACACAGTTGTTTTGGACAGAAAAGGTGTAGGGCTTTTATCGATTTATTCATCGACACTCAAAGAGTAGCACTTTGTTGAATGCACCTCAAAAGTTAAGACTGAATAATCATTTATGGTCTAGTTCACTATTTTAAACGCTTTAAGTTTAAAGTTTAAGGCAGATTCCATTGGGCCGAGAAGACCGTCAGCTGTCGTCGTTATAATTGCAAGGCAGATAGGGATTACTGTGGTTGTGTGGCACATTTGATTATTGAAATTGGGTAGGCGGGGGAGGCTATTACAACTGACCCAACAGGATCAAAATGACCACTTTGAAAGAATTCGTCATACAGGGGGAGGCGAAATTGAGTTGAAGGAGACAATCGTAATGGTATTGAGAAAACAAGTCGGTTACTTTCCTTCTCATGGGGTTCAAAATAGTTTGGACGTTGGGATCGTGCAGCTAATCTAATGAACCACGAAGTAGACGCTAGTCTTGGGTTTCAGAAGTATAGGTCCTTGGAGAAGAACAGCCGATGGTCTAGTTTCTCATTAACAAAGCTTCACGAGAGGTTCTGAACAACTGAACCTTCAGATTCTCTTAGTATCAAGATCGTGTTGAAAAAAAGAAATAAACCTTTGATTGCGTTCTAAGTCAAATTGATTTTTCGTAAAAACGCTACTTTGGGAGTTGCAAGATCATTATGATTATTAAAAATTCACTTATTTCAAATCAACACTTTTATTCACTGAAAAGCCTAAGTGGCTCAATGAATCTAAGGTTATGACTGCGTGAAAACAAACAACAAACAAAAACAAACTTATTTCAGACGTCCATTAATAATTTTTGTTAAAGCCCAACCCCATGCCCAGACGATAGCACCCGTCCAGTTGAGATTCGATCCTTCCTCAGTAAAGAGCACTGTCAACTAAGTAGTAAATGACCCACTGATTTACCTCCATAATTATGTTCTCAGCGAAAAGCATATTGTCAGCGCATCAGCTTTTTTTTTATTTTGTTCAGCTTCTCTTTGGTTCCCTAAGGGGGTCCTATAAGATCATATTCCACTCTGTGATCCTATGCGGCTTCATGTATAATTATGGAAACACAATCTTGGCTTGATTCCGTCCCGCCCTTCTGGAAAACAGAAGTCGATGAATACTGCCCATTTCATTTCCCACAAATTGCCAAACTAATTTTGTTTTTTTCATGGGGTCTGCACAGTTAAGAGGTGCTCTCCTACGCCGTGTTCAGCTGTTACATTAGTACATTCTAGTTGCAATCGGCACACCATTGCTCGATATTACTAAGATTTTAGCTGGCGACTTCACAACTTGGGACAAAATTTGATTGGCTCAGGATATGTCACGAACTTTTGTGTCGTCTTTAAGTACTAAAAAAAAGGGGGAAAGGGGGGGGGGGGGCAATACCATCCCATTTTTGAATTCCCAAGGTGTATCAATACAATTGATTATAAAAGTCATGGGCCATTTTCAAACTATATTTTTTAGTGTTAGTGTAATTGCTACACCCATCTCTCACCGTCCATCCTCATATCTCTCTCCCTCCTTCACACCCACCCTCTCACTCTCTCCCTCCTTCCTTCACACCCTTTCTCTCTCTCTCTCTCTCTCTCTCTCTCTCTCTCTCTCTCTCTCTCTCTTTATCTTCGAAGTTAAATTTATTATTTCTGATATTTTTTTCTTTGTAATTTCCTGATCCGTGTACCAAGCCACGTATGTTCCTCTCTATCCACATTTCTATGCTCTGTAGATACAGACACTGTCCGCCGTTTAACATATGGGCACAAATGTCAAATTTTACCACATGATGCCAATTGCAATTGAAAACCAGGCCTGGGCCATTTTATTCTTCCCACTTAATGTAAAAAAAATCACCACGGAAGAATATTAATAAAAACCACGATAGGTTATAGCATAACACACTATCTAAAAAAGATATATGCGTAGACAGTCTTGGAATAAATCAATAATAAATCGACCAACGCGCCTAAAGAAGAGAGAGAGAGAGAGAGAGAGAGAGAGAGTGGGGCAATACCATCCCATTTTTGAATTCCCAAGGTGTATCAATACAATTGATTATAAAAGTCATGGGCCATTTTCAAACTATATTTTTTAGTGTTAGTGTAATTGCTACACCCATCTCTCACCGTCCATCCTCATATCTCTCTCCCTCCTTCACACCCACCCTCTCACTCTCTCCCTCCTTCCTTCACACCCTTTCTCTCTCTCTCTCTCTCTCTCTCTCTCTCTCTCTCTCTCTCTCTCTCTCTCCTTCCTTCACACCCTTTCTCTCTCTCTCTCTCTCTCTCTCTCTCTTTCTCTCTTTATCTTCGAAGTTAAATTTATTATTTCTGATATTTTTTTCTTTGTAATTTCCTGATCCGTGTACCAAGCCACGTATGTTCCTCTCTATTGACATTTCTATGCTCTGTAGATACAGACACTGTCCGCCGTTTAACATATGGGCACAAATGTCAAATTTTACCACATGATGCCAATTGCAATTGAAAACCAGGCCTGGGCCATTTTATTCTTCCCACTTAATGTAAAAAAAATCACCTCGGAGGAATATTAATAAAAACCACGATAGGTTATAGCATAACACACTATCTAAAAAAGATATATGCGTAGACAGTCTTGGAATAAATCAATAATAAATCGACAGAGAAGGAGAGAGAGAGAGAGAGAGAGAGAGAGAGAGAGGAGAGAGAGAGAGAGAGAGAGGAGAGAGAGAGAAAGAGAGAGAGAGAGAGAGAGAGAGAGAGAGAGAGAGAGAAAGAGAGAGAGCGAGAGAGAGAGGGAGGGAGAAGCCATGAACAAAGTGAGAAGATAAAAATGTTGAAAACGAGTTAAAAATTTTAAAACCAATTTAAATAATGTAAATGTCGACTCTTCATTTCTAACAATAAAAACTTTAACATAAAAGTCTACTAAATAAAATGTGTGCTTGGTTGCTAAACATGATATCATACACAATGTGTTAACAGTAAAAGAGGGACCTGTTTATTGACAATACCGTCAGTTGCAAATGTGTATAATTTTATGTCGCGCAAAACCGCTACTTTTAGATTGTGATTTTGGGAATTGTGTTTCTCTGCGTCACTATCTATAGTTATGATCTGTATTAAAATAAACTGTGACAAAAAATTATGTTTAGTGGATTAGAGTATATTGTCGTAAACAAGTCGATTATTTAAATAGTGCATATTGAAAGTTGCCAAGTACACGTTATTTTAGTTATGATACCGTAAAATTTATGTGTTACCTTTTCTTCTAAAATGTGCATTTTGTAAAAGATAAATAGTGTTTTTTTTTTCTTTTTTTCTAATAAATCCTGGAGATTGTTGTGGCAAACAAATGTTGTAAGGAATACTTTTCAGGTCTTTGCACCGATTGGTCAATTCTTGAAAAAACTAGTAAACTAAAAGCCATATAATGTAAAAACAAAAAAAAATACTGAATGGGCTAAGACAGGAACAAAAGTTGCACACTATTGACCCAAACAGGACGTTAAGATCGGAAGCAACGAGCTCAGTTTCTAGTTTTACGTCTCCGAAGTTTCTAGACAGTAACTTTTTAAGGGGAAAAAAAAAGCTTTCATTGACACTCGCAATCCGACGACGACCCCGTTTTTGTGCAGTCAATAAACTATTTTTGGACCACTGGTGTCACTGTGACACGTTGTAGCTTACTACATGTAAATTGTTTGAAAACCTCAAGCTCAGCCATTAATTTTTTGCTATAATGGTGAGAGCAGTGTGGTGTGGTGACTCATCGTCTCTTGTTTTACAACGCAGGCTTTCTCACATGACAAAATGGCTAAATTAACACCAAGCTGTATGGAGTCCCAGTCGCCATTTCACCAAATCATCATGTCAGTGAAACTTACAGAAGTTCAAGTGTGGCCGTCTATCGCCCAACAGAAGCTTGCTTACTAAGTAAACCTTCGCATACTAAGCTCCGTACAATGGTGCTCAAATCATTGGACTTTGAAGGACACTGCTAGCAGAATTGTCAGCCGAAATCACTCACCCTTATTTATTTTGAGGCATTTCTTCTTTTTTTTTTTTTTAATAAAACCGGCTGCAAGGTGAAAAATGCCAGAACTATAATGGATAAGGCCCACGCATCTGGGGCTTACTCATGGCTTATAGAGGTAGATGGTACACTATAAACCGTTTTTTGTTTCGTGTTTGTTTTTGTTTTGTTTTTAATTCTCAGTTTTACTCGTCTAAAAAATTAAGTAGTGCTTAGCTTTTTCATGACTAATTTTAACTACCCCCCAAAAAAAAATAAAACAAACAAACAACAACAACAAAAAACAAACAAACAACAACAACAACAACAACAAAAAACAACAACAACAAAACAAAAACGGGGTTTATCTTACTGCTTAAGTTATTTTTCATTACATTGCCAAATATGGACTCATTTCTAGTCAATCTGCAAACGAAACATTAAGCTTAATTCTGATTAGGTAGTTCATACTTGGCTCAAGGTATGTGATCGGTGATTGGAACAGCTAGGTACTTGTCAAATTAGCCATTTCAAATCTTCATAAAAAAACAAAGTATATGAGTTATGGATGCGAAATGAGAGAGAGAAAATTTTTAACACAAAAAAAAAAGGGGAGAGGGGGGGGGGGGGTACAATTGGCTGTAGTGTAAAGAGATGAGAAAAACATTGTATTAAAGGATTTGGGTGGGGGTGGGGTGGGGGCTCCAAAGGCTTAAAAATAGGTGTAAAATTACAATAGGGGCCCCTAATGATTAAAACGCAATATTTAGCACAGTATTGGCTATCGCTGACTATTAATATTTGACTTTTGAGTCACGAAATTTAATTACCTTGTACGCGATGAAGATCAACCAACTAAAATGACTTTAATGCACCCGACATGAGTCACCATGCCTTCAAATGTAAGCTGGCAAGTCATCCCGCCCGATGCACAAGAAAGGTTTCAAACATGTTGAATTAATTAAAGGTTGCCAAATCATTTTTACATGTCTTTGTTTTGATCTTTTTGTTGAAGTGAAGTAATTAAAAAAACAAACAACCACAACAGAGACAGAAACATAGACAGAGACAGAGGGGGGTGGAAGTGATGAGAGACACACACACACACTCACACACTCAATTAGTGCTGAGTTAGGCCATCCTACTTCTAAACATAAAATGTTGGAAGCAAAATCTTTTTAAATCTGGACTGATTGTTGGCATGCGTTGATTTAAAATTTAATGTTACCGGATATTATCGTGTTCATAAGATTTTTACACAGTCTTAAGAAATAAGCCATGCCGGACTATTGTAGATAGGCCATATATCACGTTTAACCGAGAGAACTTCAATTTTGCTTACAAAAAAAAAAAAGCAATTTAAACTAACAGCAGGGAACTGTTTCCCTATCTAGTTGCTCTTCTCTATTCATTCAATTCTCACTCTTGAATTAAAAATTAATTTTGCTGCACATTCAATGGCACTACGCTAAGCAGCAGACTTGACTCCATACAATTGCGTTCAAACCACTAACCAGCTGCGTATCAAGGGTAGTGAGCCTTCTACGCGAAAGACTGCGGCTCGATCTCTGCTTTGTTCGCCACATTTTTTGCTCATACAAGTTACTGCGGTGTCAGTATAATGTGACTACGGTGTCAGTATTATGTGACTGCGATGTCAATATAATGTGACCTCGGTGTCAGTATAATGTGAGTGCGGTGTGAGTATAATGTGAGTGCGGTGTGAGTATTATGTGACCTCGGTGTCAGTATAATGTGAGTGCGGTGTGAGTATTATGTGACTGTGGTGTCAGTATAATGTGACTGTGGTGTCAGTATTATGTGACTGTGGTGTCAGTATTATGTGACTGTGGTGTCAGTATTATGTGACTGTGGTGTCAGTATTATGTGACTGTGGTGTCAGTATTATGTGACTGTGGTGTCAGTATTATGTGACTGTGGTGTCAGTATTATGTGACTGTGGTGTCAGTATTATGTGACTGTGGTGTCAGTATAATGTGAGTGCGGTGTGAGTATTATGTGACTGTGGTGTCAGTATAATGTGACCGTGGTGTCAGTATTATGTGACTGTGGTGTCAGTATTATGTGACTGTGGTGTCAGTATAATGTGACCGTGGTGTCAGTATAGTGTGACTGTGGTGTCAATATAATGTGACCGTGGTGTTAGTATATTGTGACCGTGGTGTCAGTATAGTGTGACCGTGGTGTCAGTATAGTGTGACTGCGGTGTCAGTATAATGTGACCGTGGTGTCAGTATAATGTGACTGTGGTGTCAGTATAGTGTGACTGTGGTGTCAGTATAGTGTGAGTGATTAAGTCCGGGGTATTCCGCCCTAGGGTCAAGTCACCGTAGGGGATTTCTTCGAAGACTCTAGTAGACGTTAAGCACTGAGAGAGATTCCGCTGTTCAAATATAATCTTACACACTAGAAAAAAAGGGAGAAGGGGGTTCTTTTTCCATCGGCGTGCAACTATCTATATGAAATTAACAGTCGAAATAGCCCCATGAGTTTTTTTTTAATTGTTATTGGCTGTGCCTTATCACCCAAGAAGCAGTTGGATATTCTCCAACATCCTGAGCTTTGTGAAACGGGTAACACTGAGCACAGGCCCAGAATGATCCAGTGGTAAAGACGCGTTCTGCGACTTACACTGTTACAGATCCCTCTACCTGGCGTATTATGGGCCTACTCCAACCAGCTGTCAGAAAGGCCGGGAAGAGGAAAGGGGGGGGGGGGCTGGGCGGGCAGGATAAAGGGAAACAGTTAGGAATTCTGGATAAACATTTCCTTTGTTTTGAAGAATTTGATTTGTAGATTTTACCTGAATATTCCCTTAACTAACATTTTAAATACAGAAAAAGAATCTTAACTAACAACGCCCAGACAAGTTATATTGCACGTAAAATATGGAACCAGGAATTCTTAAATGAATAGGGGCAATTCAAACGCGCTTTGCATAATAAGTTAACAGGGCAAAACGGCTTTCGTCTAAAAAAAAAAGGGAAGAGAAATTATTGGGCTTGAACTCGGATTTTATTGCCCCCAGTGACATGAAGTTTAGTATTTACAATTCGACTTGCTTTTCTCTGCACTTGAAACATTTCGTGAAGAATGTATTTTGTAACACTGCAGTTCAATTTCGTTTTGAAATGGAATGTGTTTGAAGCCCACGTGAAGCTTATCGTAGTTGAATTTATTGTTACTACATGGATTAAAACCATATATCATAAGATAATATTTGTTATTTCCTCTTCAATCTATTGTAAAGTCATTTCTAATTTGTTCCCACAAAAAATAATAAGAAAATCAATATTTTAATTGTGATGCTTTTCTTTTTCTTTCTTTTTCGTACTAAAGATTACCTTGCTTTGGATCGTCTAAAATTAAAAAAAAAAAATGTTTTCTTTCTTCCCTTTGTCTGCATGTAAAATTGCCAAACGGTAGTCCGGGGACCCGCCCGCAGCCCTAGTTGCTGAAGATCGGCATCCGTACTCCAAAACACCAAACGAAACCATCGTTCATATTAGGCAATATGATGCACAAGGTTTCCTGCACCCTGGAAACCGAGGACTTCTTAAATGCAGGCCAAGTAACCACAACGGCACCGAAGTGAACATTTTTTGTTTTGTTTTCACAATAAGGTGAACCCCTTCTTTTCCATTGATATCAGAGCACTATGGCAACATGGAACACCGTGGTATCCCAGCAGAGAGTGTTTTTAATTATCTGTTGTTGTGTTGTTGTTGTTGTTGTTGTTGTTGTTGTTCAGCCTACCAGTCATGGAATGTTAACTGTTGCAAATGTTTTAAGATATAGCTCAATTTTAAAAAAAAAGAATATATATGTATATAAATGCAAACGTTTTTTCTAATTCGATGACTTTGCCTATTATTTTTGGAAAGCTTCGTTCACAATCGATCGTTCTATGGCCTCGACCGCCTAGAAGGAGAACATTGTGGATTGTACATGTATAGCGTTAGAGCGCACGCCTGCATTCTATACCTTGTACACTATCACACATTTATTTGTATGCTCCCCTCTGTACCTGGGGAGTACATGATGACAAAATTAATAAGGAACGTGCTTATTAAAACACCAGCAACAGCAGCAGCAACAACGACAACAACAGAAACAATAACAACAACAACAACAACAACAACAACAACAACAACAACAACCACATCAATAAAATTACCCCCCCCCCCCCCCCAAAAAAAAAAAAAAGAAAAAGAAATAAATACCTAACTTCACTTTCAAACGAAAACAAAACACAATTAACAACCAAATTGTCAGTATGGCTAATTTGTATACATCTACATGCACGATTACTATTATTTTCATACGGCTTTTTTCTTTGGAAGCATGGCAAGATGTTATGTCCCAAACTAGAGTGACTAGTTGTCTTAAATTAAAGTAAAAACTTTAGCCCAGATACTGTTGTGGGACTGGTGTGAATGTCGGTTAATACATGGCCTGTTGCCTCTGCAGCTATCACTGAAACAGGGTCCTTGCCTTTGTCGATATATATACGTCCAAGTCAATACGCTCAGGCTCTGTCAGACATTCTCAAAGGAAAGGGAGATTTTGGCAAATACCATTAATGTCATGATGGTTTCGTATGCTCTCTCCATTATCTGTTTTTGTTTCTGTCAGTCTATTTGTCTGTCTGTCTGCCTAGCTGTCCGTCCGTCTGTCTGTCTGTCTGTCTACTTGCCTGTATGTCTGCCTGTCTGTCTGTTTGTGTGTGTGTCTGATTGTCTGTACGCCTGTCTGTCTGTCTGTCTGCCTACCTCCCTGTATGCCAGACATTCTCAAGGCAAAGGGGGCTTTTGGCAAATACATCACAGTGTAATGTCTTGGTGGTTTGGTATAATCTTTCTATTATCTGTTTCTATCTCTGTCTGTCTGTCTGTCTGTCTGTCTGTCTGTCTGTGTGTCTGTGTGTCTGTCTGTCTGTCTGTCTGTCTGTCTGTCTGTCTGTCCTGTCTGTCTGTCTGTCTGTCTGTCTGTCTGTCTGTCTGTCTGTCTGTCTGTCTGTCTGTCTGTCTTCCCACCTGCCTGTGTACCAGACATTCTCAAGGCAAAGGGGTTTTTTGGCAAATACAACACAGTGTAATGTCTTGATGATTTGGTATGTTCTTTCTATAAGATGTGTCTGTCTGTCTGTCTGCCTTGGTGTCCACCTGTCTGATTTTCTGTCTGTCTGCCGGCCATTCTCAAAGGAATTGGGGCTTTTGGCAAATACAACACAGTGTAATGTCATGATGGTTTGGTATTTTCTATTTGTAATTTCTGTCTCTCAGCCTGTTTTCCTAGCTGTTCGTTTGTGTGGTTGTCTGTGCGTCTGTCTGTCGGTCTATCTGATTGTGCGTCTGTCTCTTTCTTTCTCTGTGTCTTTCTCTTTTCTTTACACCCAGCAGCAACAGACAGCACCCATATATTTGCTACAGCCCTTTGAAATGAATGCGAACATTAATATATGAGCATAACAATGCCCCTCCTTCAGAAAGCATACATGACATAAATTCTGTAACCGCCGCTCTTTTTTTATTTGAGCCATGTGTAAAAATCCCCTTTCGAGACAAGGAAAAACACATTTCTCCGATCGCCTTTTTTCTGTTTGTTTCTTCGATACTGCGTGAGATCAATTTATTATTTGGCGTCTAATCATTCTTTGCTTTATCAGCCCTTTCGTAACTGGGAAACCGGGTGTCTACCCATTACGGTGATGCGGATAATGTATAGACACTTCGGAATAAAATGATAGAGTTTAGACAATGCAAAAACAACCTCACATATTGATGGAACGGCTTCTCGCCATACAGTTCCGCCTTCCATTCTATTTGGCTCAAGTGGTAGAGCGTTGATCTCCAGATCGGGAAGTCGGCGGTTCGAATCCCACAATCGACAAATTTATTTGCCCAATCTCGTCCCCTGTAACTGGATAGATCGGTGTCAGTATAATGTGACCGGCTGAGAGAGGAGTCATGGTACACATCTCATGTGTGGCAGCACACAAAATTGCCAGACACCAGTCTTGGAGCCCGTCCACAATATAGCCTATATGTATAGTGTTCACGTAGAACTTTAGCAGAACTCAACTCTCCCCATTCTCTTTACCCCTCTGTCTCGATGTTTACGTTGGGCTTTGTCTTTTCCTTTTGGCTGTGATTATTTCCAGCGGGGCTGCCAATACTAAATACATGTAGTATTATTCCCAGCCTGTTTGTTAACCTCCTGAGGGACAGCCTGGATGTGACTTAATTTTATTCCCAGCCTGTCTTTTTTATTTACTAATATTTTTAATTTATTTTTAGGGAGAAGCACGACTATGAATATGAATATGAAATATCAATCCCAGTCTATTTTATCTCTTTTTTGAAGAATTCTTTTTCCTTATGTTTATGTCTTGTGAGGGA
>RQTK01000015.1:1006625-1055922 GCA_003991915.1 Elysia chlorotica | reverse complement strand
TACTACTACTACTACTACTACTACTACTACTACTACTACTACTACTACTACTACTACTACTACTACTACTACTACTACAACTGAGAGAAGGTAGTCATGGGGTAGAACAAATGCTTTTGACGTAGGAGGTTCGTGGTTCGAGCCCTGGTGATTTCTCCCTCTTCTGGCTGGGTCGGTGTTGATTGAATGGGACCAGCTGAGACAGAAGTCATGGTATCCCCGCCCTGTCTCGTGTGTCGCAGCAATCGTCAGACGTCAGTCTTGGGGTCCGTCCACAATAATAGCCTGAATGTTGCTTACGTTGGACGGTAAACCAACTCAACAACTACGACTACTACTATTGTTCTTTTGTTATTGTTGATCTTGTTAACTTTTTGTTTCTTTAATCAACTGTATTATTAATGTCATAAAAGACTATGTGATGGAGAGGCCAGATTTTATCTACCGATCTACCAACATTTATCACCTAGGTGACCCATTGGACTCGAATGCGTCTTGCGTTAAAGGCTATTTTATCATGTGCAATCTTGGCATATTGATCCTTTAAACGTGTGGAGAGTAAGTCGACATTGTCATCACATTTTTGACGCCAACTTGTCTGCCGCAGGCTAAATGTTACGGCGCTTGTTTAACGCGCTATCTGACTAGACTGATTTTATCTGCAGATTAGGCAGATGGAAGTTAACTAACCATGTGTGATACTTTAAGTTGTTCTTGACCTCCCAAGCTCGCCCTCCTATAAAATATTGGTCTGTGTATTCTTTTACGTTTCTATACATTGAAGTTTGTACAGGTACCCGTAGTCTGTGCGCCTACCGTCACCTGCCCCAGAGGTTTTACGGTTAGCGTTGACTGTTGGCGACAAATGTATTGAATTCGCATCTCTGTGCGGTCACGCGTGACACGGGTCTGTCTGGCCTGGACAATAGACTTGTTATCCCGCGTTGGGTAACAACAGAGACGGCCAGCTGGTCAGAGGAGGTTTGCTACTGCGCTGGACTCTTGAGAGTCTACACATTTTTAGCCAATGCGCGTACACGTAATAAGAAATCGTTGGCTCCGCCCCGCTCTCCCTTCCCCATCCACCCCCTTTGTATGTATGTGTGTATGCATTGCAGGCCCCTTTTCTTCCGGCGTAAAATTGAAAACTTCGTTGATGGATATGAGAGACATGTAAGTAATTACATGGCTGTACATTTATTAGTTTAATACATCTACCTGAGATGACGCGCCTCTGCGTATGGCTGAAGGGGCTTCACAATTTATACCTATTGTTGCTGCATGGTCTTGACTTAAGAGTCGCCGTGAATTCAACCAATCGGGTACCACCTACAGAGAAAGGTACACTAAGAAGGGGTGTCTGGGGTGTGCCTTTTTGAGTTAGAGAGGCAAGGAATCATTCACAGTACTGATTTGATGTCTGGCCTGTACGTTGGCAAACCATTTAGAAATCTACAGTTTTACAGCCACACAGTCTTGCAGGAGTTTCATTTCTTACCGTGACACGCTCGTGGAAGTATCGCACTTCAAGGCACATCACTGGAAACAAGCACCATTTCACTTGAATCTGGAAATACATCACAGAAGTTAGTAACTTTGTTCGTGTTATTACTCGTTGCCTCTGTTTACGAGTGTTTAATATTCAGCTTATTTTCAATATATTGGAAATAAGAAGGAAGTTCAATCTTATTTTCAATATATTGGAAACAAGAAGGAAGTTCAAGTTCAAAACATTCAACAATCATCAGGAATACGGTCATCTACAACTTCGTTTTTATTTCGTGTGACCAGTTAGAACTGCGTTTAAGCACAATGCCTTGTAATATGAGAGGCCAGCAAGACAAAGAGAACACAACTCCTCCCAGAGAGCGCATCAGAGTAACCCGTGATATCCCAGATCGTGGGTTGGGCAGCCTCCCAAGACCTATCGCTGTAGTAACTCCAATCTCGGCACCTTTATCAGAGGGAGATTCCGGGAACAGACCTGGTGCAGAGCCCTTGACTCTCCCACAACCACCAGTCATTGGACTCTTTAGAACAGACTCATCCCTTTCGGGCTCGTCGAATGATGCTGACCTCCATGATTCCAGCGACGAGATGGATCCCGAGCAAGGCTATGAGACACCGCTCAGGTTTCAGTCTTTCATGTCCAGCGTGAATGTCCTTTTGGGTCCGGACAGTGTCTTTGAAAGATTGTCGCAAGAAGGCTCAGCGAGGACCTCTCCTGTAATAGCCGATCGGTATCGCAGCCGTGAGCCCCTGCCTCCCATCTCTTCACTGTTGAGATCCCGTGCAGTGCCTGACTGCGCCAACAAACAGACATTGATTGCACCGAGACCAATCTCCCCGGAGCTGAAACCCAGTGAGATGTCCGAGTCCGAATCCGCCGAGGCCATCATAGAAGTTTGCAGCAGGGGCGTGAGCATGAACTCCTTGCGTCTAGATACCATCCCAGAGGAACCAATCCAGTCTGTTCCTTTGGATTTATCTGTGAGTGCCTCCAGCCAAAATGCAGACAACCAGGCCCCAAGATGCACTTATGATAACAATAACAACACCAGAGGTCCAAGGCCTGAAGGTTTGTAAACAAGTCCTATTGGCCTGAGCTCGCCTGACTGTACTAGTTAAGGTCACCTCTTAGGTATCAATTATTATATTTACCATGATCTTCTAGTACATGGACATGTTAGTTCTTAAAATTGTTAAAAAATGATGTTCTCTCGCCTGTTTAACCCCTTGAGACTGGCATTGAGTCGGCACCATTATGTTGAGAAAATAAGGACAGTGTAGCTATGTTCGCTTTCGATTCCAGTTTAAATGCAAGCACAGCTAGGAATAATACCATTATATTGATTTTCCTATAGTATCTAATTTTGTAGTGTTTGAGTAAGTAAAATTATATGTTAAACAAAATCATCTCAGATTAGATCAATTAAAATTGATATTCGTTACAAGGTTATTGGAGTATAATGTAATTGGAGAGCATTTTCAAAATGGAGAACATATTAAGTATAAATGCAAATCAAGGTGGGCCTGCTCAGCTTTCTTTGCTACAGCTGCCTATTTTAGATTATTGATTGCAATGTACAGACCTTTTTTCTTTCTCATTTCATATCTCTTATTTGATTCATTTATGCCATGATTTCACTATAATATCTTTGAATTGCTTGTTGATATTGCTGATTTTTAATCTTTTTATTCTTTTGGTAATGGCCATGTATGTAAAGTTACTTTTCCATGAAGTGTGTACTTGTTGTAATTATTTTAATCGCTCTTCCTGCCTTCCTCTATATCCTATTCTTGCACATTTTTTTTTTACTGTTCTACGGTTTCTCTCCTTATTTATTTCTTTTAGTCTCTCTCTCTCTCAAGCTCCTCCTCCTTCCTCTTCTTCTTCTTCTTCTTCTTCTTCTTCTTCTTCTTCTTCTTCTTCTTCTTCTTCTTCTTCTTCTTCTTCTTTTTCTTTTTCTTTTTCTTTTTCTTTTTCTTCTTCTTCTTCTTCTTCTTCTTCTTCTTCTTCTCTTTTTCTCTGTTTCTCTGTCTGTCGCTTTGCATTTTATATTTCTTGTGTCAGCTAGTTGTATCTGTGACATATATTTGAAAACAATGGTCAAGATATGAATATTATATGATCTTAAATCAACAAATTCAGTCATAAAAGTAATTGTTTCTTTTGATTTGGAATTTCCTCTTAAAAAGCCAGTCAAACATTTATGTCTCCGACTGGGACCCCTACTGGTTGGATCGATGACAGTATAAATATATAATGACCAACTGAAATATAAGTCAGGGTGTAAGCCTTTGTATAACAGCATGCAAAATTGTCAGACGTTACTTTTGGTACCCGCCCCCATTATACCCCAGTATAATAGTTATGACGTTTGACGCTAAGCATCAAACTCAAACCGCAAATTTCGTGAACGTTCAATTTAAAATCTCGGTCTTTCCCATCTTATCCTGACGCAGAGTCGGGGGGTGGTCTCGCCGAGTTACAGGGATAACCCCGGAATTTCCCGCATTATAAAACGATTAGTTTGTTATCGATAAAATAATTGAGAGCTTTTAGTTTTGGTGGAACATATTTTTTAAATGGACTTTTTTCAGAGATGAGAGTACATTATATTGTTGGACTTTATAGTGAAGAAGAATATAAAAGCTAGCAAGATCACACAGTATAATCTTCTCAGTACTTCTATCACGTTTTGGTCTAATTTTTAAGTAATATTGTATGTGCATTTTTCAATTTTAAAACCGTAGGATCTATAGAAAAAGCTCATATAGCTTTTTTTCCGAAATGATAATTTGTTGATGAATTTATTGAATTTGTACGTGCACCAGCTCATCCTACATGCATTTTACCACGATGGACTGACATTTGTAATGCCATTTTTATATGTACTTTCTGTTATGGTTTTGAGAGATTGAATTGGTTGTTAATTAGTCATGACATTTTGATTTGTACTTTCCATTATAGTTCATATGCGTATTGTGTACAACTTTCTCAAATCAAGGTTAATGTTAAACTGAACAATTTCATTACAGTTTTCCAAATTGCTTTGGACATAATATTGGCGAGTAATAATGATGAATAACATTTGCGTATACGGCTTAGTTATAAAGACCTTGGTTTAAAACTAGAAATCTAGAGCCGTGGGAAGGACATTGTATTCATGAAGGCTGCAATGATAATTGCAAGGATTTAGATAAAAGCTAAAGAGAGATCGGTTGAAGCTAAGATGTATTTGATAAAGTGAAAGCAACAACAATTGAATGTTTAATTCGCCTTATAAGATCTTTCTCATTTTGTTATTGTGAAACTTAGAAGATGGTAACCTAGGAAAGAGCTTGGCATTTTTGGTCGTAAGATAACCTTTTCTTTTGAGTAAATCCTACAGCTCTTCAGCATTGTTACTGCTTTAAAAAGAATGCTCAAAATTATTGCTGTAGCATTTTGTTTCAAGGAATCTTGGGAAGTTTTGAGTCCATATCAGACATCTCTTTATAGAATAGACCGGCACAATTATGTTGGAATTACTTTTTTTTTTATTGCTAAACCAAGTTGCTGTAAAATTAAAATTAATACGCATTGAAATATGACCTTGTGTATTATGTCAGGACAAGAGCACTGTTAAAAATATCTCTTATAAGTATGTATGAATCATATATTGACTGCATGAACTGAAATCACGTTTTCAATATCATTGCTGTTATGCTTGTGCTTAAAGGTATCTTTAAAGTATTTTTAATTGATAATTATTAGTGTTAATTATGTAACCAAAAATGTCTATTTCTACGTGTATAGAAACATTTTGTGATTCAGGGATTTGTCTTTGGGCTAAAAACCAACTATACCAGCTTGGCAAGCAAGTAAACAATCTCGAATATATCTAAATGCTTTAGTTTGGTGAAAGGATATCAATATGAACTTAAATGTTGTTCAGTGATGGTAACACTTTTTTAAGGTCGTGATTTTTTTTGTAGTGTATTCTTATACTCGTAGAACAGGTCAAATTTACCCAATTCCAAAACAAGGATATATTTTCTTCTAATGTTTGTGTTTATGGTTGGTTTATTTGTATTTACTGTGTGTTAACATCACTGCTCTTATTACAATCATGTATTTCAGTTGAATGAAATATTGGAACACTGCCTGTTGATGCTTTAACTACACGCATAACCAACCCAAATCTTTTAAACACAATATTTTCACCGCACCCACAATTCAGTACTACAGCGATTCTCCTGAGAGCCGCTTTGAAATTTTGTTTGTTATCATTGTTCTCACTACCTTCCGTTGTTTTCCTGTTTTGGAATAACATAATCTTGTTTGGAATGTGTAGACAATTCAATGTTAAAATTGCTGAAAGTAGTGTGTGAATTGCAGCCGATATGTAGAGATTTTGTGGCTATGAGAGACCAATAACCAAATGATACATAAATAATATAAATTTAAATTTAAAATAAAATGTGTATACATGTGTAATTATATCATTTCTTGGAAAAAAATATATATGCATATGTACATTTGTCTTTTTTTTTTGCACAGTAAAATACGTGTAAATTCTGCTTCTTGGCAAGGCTGTTGTAAAATTTTAATGTAATCTCTCTTGGAATTTGTGTTTGCATGGTACAATATACTTAAAATATAACTATAATCTGTTTCTTAGCTAGGCTGTTGTAACATTTCAATATAATCTCCCTTGGAAATTTGTGTTTGCATGGTAAAATATAAATATAATCTGCTTCTTGGCTACGCTGTTGTAAAATTGTAATATAATCGCCCTTAGAATTTGTGGTTGCATGATAAAATATAAGTATAATCTGCTTCTTGGCTAGACTGTTGTAAAATTTCAATATAATCTCCCTTGGAATTTGTTTTGCATGGTAAAATATAAGTATAATCTGCTTCTTGGCTATGCTGTTGTAAAATTTCAATATAATCTCTCTTGGAAATTTGTGCTTGCATGGTAAAATACAAGTACATGTATAATCTGCTTCTTTGCTAGGCTGTTGTAAAATTTCAATATAATCTCTCTTGGAAATTTGTGTTTGCACTGTAAAATATAAGTATAATCT
The DNA here is from genome assembly GCA_003991915.1 of Elysia chlorotica. Lineage (NCBI taxonomy): Eukaryota > Metazoa > Mollusca > Gastropoda > Plakobranchidae > Elysia > Elysia chlorotica. The sequence goes on along the minus strand of RQTK01000015.1, from coordinate 1,049,346 downwards.
GCTTCTTGGCTAGGCTGTTGTAAAATTTTAATATAATCTCTCTTGGAATTTGTGTTTGCATGATAAAATACAAGTATAATCTGCTTCTTTGCTAGGTTGTTGCAAAACTGTTGTTAAATTTCAATGTAATCTCTCTTGGAATTTGTTTGAATTATTTTGCACTGTAAACTATAAATATAATCTGCTTCTTGGCTAGGCTGTTGTAAAATTTCAATATAATCTCTCTTGGAATTTGTATTTGCATGGTAAAATATAAGTATAATCTGCTTCTTGGCTAGGCTGTTGTAAAATTTCAATATAATCTCTCTTGGAAATTTGTGTTTGCATGGTAAAATATAAGTATAATCTGCTTCTTTGCTAGGTTGTTGCAAAACTGTTGTAAAATTTTAATGTAATCTCTCTTGGAATTTGTTTTAATTTTTTTTGCACTGTAAAATACGTGTATGTTCTGCTTTTTGGCTAGGCTGTTGTAAAATTTCAATATAATCTCTCTTGGAATTTGTATTTGCACTGTAAAATATAAATATAATCTGCTTCTTGGCTAGGTTGTTGTAAAATTTTAATATAATCTCTCTTGGAATTTGTATTTGCACTGTAAAATATAAGTATAATCTGCTTCTTGGCTAGGCTGTTGTAAAATTTCAATATAATCTCTCTTGGAATTTGTATTTGCATTGTAAAATATAAGTATAATCTGCTTCTTGGCTAGGCTGTTGTAAAATTTTAATATAATCTCTCTTGGAATTTGTATTTGCACTGTAAAAGATATGTATATTCAGCTTGTTGAGTAGGCAGTTTGTTTTTAATTAAAACGTGTTATGAAGTTCATTCTTCAATATTTTTACTTCTGCTTTGTTCTGTTTTGTATGTATGGAATATTAATGTCATTAGTTTATTCCATTGTGTTTACATAATCATGAATGTAAAATGTATGCCCAATGGTTTCAATATTCATAGCGGTTTGTGTATAAAAAATGTCCCCCAAAATATTGCTTTCTCCGAGTACGCTTCAAGGGAAGAATGCACAAACAAGACGTAGCTTAAGTCTCGTCATTAATATAAGGATAAGAAGGCTTACCACGTGACGTAAGGTACGTCATGTTTTCTGCTTACTATCCAAAATGTTATGTAATATATGTACACATGTATGTTGTTTTCAATAAAAAGAAATGTTATATTCTATGTTTAAACAAAATGTAATATCCAAAGTGTATTCCCCCCCCCCCTTTTTTTTTTTCTTACATAATGCTAACTTTGCACTTGATTTTGTTTGATAAATAATGATTATTAAGAACTTGCAACATGGCCATTACAATATTTTCCAACATGTTTAAGACAAATAAAGATTAAGATTCGAATACTGAATACTGAATGTTATGTTCTTTTTTTCTTTCTTAATATAAGTTGTGATTCACTTAATAACAAAACACCTTCAACTTTACTGCTACTCTTCAAATCCTTTATCTACATCTTTCTCAGTATATTTTATGCATGTTCTTTTAACATTTTGGCCTGTTGTGCCTACGCATGTCTATGTATCTCAAATTTCTTTACAACTACATTGTATTTAGTTTACAAGTTACGATTAGAAAATCAGCCAAGGCGTATTGGTCAAAATAATTTCAAGACGTTGTTTCGTGCATGCAGTCTGCGGGTTAGTCTGGCCTTTTTTTTTTGGCGATGAAAATTCGGATGTTACAGTTTCAGCTCTGATTACGGTACTGTATTGGAATTTGTATTTGCATGGTAAAATATAAATATAATATGCTTCTCTGCTAGGTTGTTGCAAAACCGTTGTAAAATTTTCATATAATCTCTCTTGGAATTTGTTTTAATTACTTTGCTCTGTAAAATAAAAGTATAATTTGCTTCTTGGCTAGGCTGTTGTGAAATTTTAATATGATATTTTATGGAACTTGTTTTGCACTGTAAAATATAAGTATAATCTGCTTCTTGGCTAGGCTGTTTTAAATTTTAAGTACAATCTCTCTTGGAATTGATGTTTGCATGGTAAATATAAGTATAATTTGCATGGTAAAATATAAGTATAATCTGCTTCTTGGCTAGGCTGTTGTAAAATTTCAATATAATCTCCCTTGGAAATTTGTGTTTGCATGGTAAAATATAAGTACATGTATAATCTGCTTCTTTGCTAGGTTGTTGCAAAACTGTTGTAAAATTTTAATGTAATCTCTCTTGGAATTTGTTTTAATTTTTTTTGCACTGTAAAATAAATAAATATAATCTGCTTCTTGGCTAGGCTGTTGTAAAATTTCAATATAATCTCACTTGAAATTTGTGTTTGCAAAGTAAAATATAAATATAATCTGCTTCTTGGCTAGGCTGTTGTAAAATTAAAATATAATCACACTTAAAAATTTGTAATTGCAAAATAAAATATAAGTATAATCTGCTTCTTGGCTAGACTGTTGTAAAAGTTAAATATAATCTCTCTTGGAATTTGTATTTGCACTGTAAAATATAAGTATAATCTGCTTCTTGGTTAGGCTGTTTTAAATTTTAAGTATAATCTCTCTTGGAATTTGTCTATGCACTGTAAAATATATGTATATTCTGCTTCGTGGTAAGGCTGTTGTGAAATTTTAACAGAATCTTTCTTGGAATTTGTATTTGTACTGTAAAAGATATGTATATTCAGCTTGTTGAGTAGGCAGTTTGTTTTTAATTAAAACGTGTTATGAAGTTCATTCTTCAATATTTTTACTTCTGCTTTGTTCTGTTTTGTATGTATGGAATATTAATGTCATTAGTTTATTCCATTGTGTTTACATAATCATGAATGTAAAATGTATGCCCAATGGTTTCAATATTCATAGCGGTTTGTGTATAAAAAATGTCCCCCAAAATATTGCTTTCTCCGAGTACGCTTCAAGGGAAGAATGCACAAACAAGACGTAGCTTAAGTCTCGTCATTAATATAAGGATAAGAAGGCTTACCACGTGACGTAAGGTACTTCATGTTTTTCTGCTTACTACCCCGAATGTTATGTAATATAATTATGTACACATGTATGTTGTTTTCAATAAATAAAAAAAGTTGTATTCTATGTTTTAAAAAAATTGTTTCCAAACTGTATTTCCCTTTTGTTTTTTTCCATCATATTAACTTTGCACTTGTTTTTGTTTGATAAATAAAGATTATTACGAACTTGCATCATGGCCATTACAATGTATTCTAACATGTTTATGAAAAAGACAAATAAAGATTTAGATTTGAATACTGAATACTGAATGTTATGTTCTTTTTTTCTTTCTTAATATAAGTTGTGATTCACTTAATAACAAAACACCTTCAACTTTACTGCTACTCTTCAAATCCTTTATCTACATCTTTCTCAGTATATTTTATGCATGTTCTTTTAACATTTTGGCCTGTTGTGCCTACGCATGTCTATGTATCTCAAATTTCTTTACAACTACATTGTATTTAGTTTACAAGTTACGATTAGAAAATCAGCCAAGGCGTATTGGTCAAAATAATTTCAAGACGTTGTTTCGTGCATGCAGTCTGCGGGTTAGTCTGGCCTTTTTTTTTTGGCGATGAAAATTCGGATGTTACAGTTTCAGCTCTGATTACGGTACTGTACCTTGTAAGGACTCTTACCTGAGGTTGTATCATTGAGGTTATACATCAATTAATAACACAATAAAGGATGAACCATTATTTTTTTTATTCACCACCGGCTTGTTCCCAGATCATATTTGATAAGAACGAAGTGTAGTAGTCATGTGTGTCAACTTTCAAAGGTTTCAGCTGAACAACAACAATAACAACAACAACAAAAGAATACCCCGCTCTTGCCACCCCCACATAAAAAACCCACAAAAAACAACACAAAAACAAACGCAACTCAAAAGAATTATTTTTAACAAAGGACATCAAAGAAACACAAAAACAAAACAAACCAAAAGTATACTTTGAAAAAAAAAAGACAGCAAAGAAACTAATGCACAATGTTCCACTACAGCCTCCTTATCCTATATACTTGTTTTTTTTCCCACGAATTCAACCATCTGAATCATATCAAATCAAAACGTATACATAACTAAAAAAATAACAAAACAAACAAAACCGCATGCCTTCGTTAATCAACCAATACAGGAATCATCTATGTCTGTCTCTATTTCTCTGTAAAAACCGTGGCATCCAAAATTAGTTTTTTTTGTTATTGTAAGCGTCTGTTTGTCTGTCTGTCTGTCTGTCTGTCTGTCTGTCTGTCTGTCTGTCTGTGTCATTGTCTCTGTCTGTTTGTCTGTCACTGTCTCTGTCTGTCTGTCTCTCTCTCTGCCTATCTATCCCCTCTCTCTTGCTCTCTCTCTCTCTCTCTCTCTCTCTCTCTCTCTCATGTCTGTTTACACGTTTCAAATTATGTATGTGGCAACCTGAAGTGTGTATCAATACAGCAAATACTTTATACGACGTAAACAATATAATAATTTATTAAAAAAGCTTTTGTAGTTCCTCTTCAAGAAGCCTTCACAATTCTCATTTTTTTTAAATTCGTTTCAAGCTATATGATAAACAACATGTCTCAGTTTTCAACCCGCTTTTAAACCATTGCTTCATCTGTCATCAACAAATCCGTGCATCAATAAGAATGATAACTTAATGTTTTGTCTCCTTTCGCTGATGCGCGGGTTATTTTTGCTGTATTCCCGTAGCGTGATTAATCTTGACAGCTGATAATCTCTCTCTTGAATGCGCCGGTGGTTTTAATCTGCAAATATTGCGCAGTGCAGGCGTTAAGTTATTGCAAAAATATCTTATATGATGTTTAGGGAAGATGACTGAACTAATGTCTTTGTTTTTTGTTGTTTTTTTTGTTGTTTGTTTTGCTTCTTTAAAAGTATTGCACAATAATTGTTTATCCGCCGCGCATTCAAAAGCTTATACGTCAAGATAGTTAATTAGACTTTCGAAAATACAATAGGAACAAATACAATTATCGAAGCCTGTTACAGCTCTTGACAACTGGATTCTTAGAGTGTAATGTCTTGGTTTGTTCTTTGGTTTCTTAACTTTTACATCAGCAACTAGTCTATGTCGTGGAGTGGTTTCAGGACTAACGTCCAACAATCTTACATGCTTACACACAGAGACATAGTAGAAATACCAGGATTCCTGAGTCGATATTATTCTGATCCAGACCCAACCAGCAGAGAATAAAGTTCGATATTATTATTATTCTGATACAGACTCTACCAGCTGAAAATAAAGCGACCCAATCAGAGATTCGAACCGGGAACCTCAGTTAAAATTTGGCAGCCGCGCTGTCTGTCATTGAGTTGTTTTCTGTATTCTAAGAGATTCCCTTCTGTTTTATTGTGTGTCAGTTTTCGTCATTGGCCCCAATGTAATGTATATCTGAGGCAATCAAACCACAATAGAAGCGTGGACACACGAGGCTAGATCTAGTGATCTTAAGATACAAGTGATTCATAAAATACATAAATACGAGTATAAAGGAAGCAATAATGAGGCTAGATCTAGTTTTAGGGAGACAAATAGTGCGAACATTATCTTTTTGGTATTTGTGACATTTACACCGGGCTGATCGAGTAACATTGTCTAACCAGGCTGGAGCAATATGTTAAACTGACGCTCACTAAACTATAATGAGAGACTTAGTATATTTGCTCTGAATGTACTGCAACCGTTTTTCCATTTTGTGTACTCGTGTGTATAGGTGTGCGTCCGTAACCGTGGCATCCAAAAACATTTTTTTTTCCTACGCTATTGTTGTAGAATCGCGCTGGCCCTGGGATAAAACATCGGCTTCCATCGCAAGAGGTCCGTGGTTCGAGTCCTGGCGATTTTGCTCCCTACTGGTTGGATCGGTGTCAGTTTAATATGACCATCTGAGACAGGAATCATGGTATCCCCGCCCTGTCTCTAGTGTGGCAGCACATAAAATTGTCAGAAGTCAATCTTGGGGCCCATCTACATTATAGCCTTTTTAGTGCCAAAGTTGAACGTTAAACCAACCCAAGTAACTATCTTTAGTCAAGCATGGAAGCATTGCCAGTGAGCCGTAACAATTATTGTTAAGATGACATGTCCATAAATAATGTTATTTTTTCAAAAATCGTCCTTGAATGGCATGATCATTTCATACCACGATATTTATGATAGACATGAAAATATAGTGCTGTCATTAATATATCCTAGGACAAGCTTGTCCTGTTATTATTCATTTTACGTTGTGGTTAACATTCAACACTGAATGAAAAAAAAATTCAGCCTTTAAATTGCGTTTTAATAATTATATTAATGGTCTACTTTGGTCCAATTTTGGGTCGAACCGATCGTAACCTCACAAATATGTTTTTCACCTTTAGGTGTGATTGAAAACATTGAGATGACATACATGATCAACATGAAGTGTATTTCGCTCACTTTTTATGAACCCTGAAGCGAAATGGCACTGGGCAGGCATCTGTTTATCCGTGTATCCCATGAAACCTCTGACTCTTCAAATCCCATACGGCTTAACTAATACCAGATCTTGTTACTATCAATAAAAAAGGTGGATCAGTTGCACCAGACTAAAACCGGGTGGTCCGTCGTTGTGGATAGCTTGATTATTAATTAAAAAAAGAAGAAATGGTTTATGTGAACTTTACGGGTTAAAGTTTGTTTCCTAGACTCATTTTGTGTGTAAGGAAGCGATCTTACAAGTCTTTAGTCAACCGTATTGGCATGACATTGATTTTCTCTAAATTACTGTTTTAAAAATTAAGATTATTCAAATAAAGCTCAATGGGAAAACCTAATCCTTAGTGAAATATATGTGAAAGTTGATTAGATCTACATTCTACAAAAGAGACTCGGGAAAGGGAAAAGTATTTTTATGGTAGATGTTGCTGTTAAAAACTGATATAATGCTTAGTATATTCTGTACAATACAAAGGACTTTTTCGCTAACTTTAAGTTTAACAGGACTGACTGTATTGATATAAAACAAATATTAATTTTACTCCAACGTGGTCTTTTTTTTAAAAAAATCACCAAATCCACATGCAGGAAAAAAACAACCATCAACTAAGTCGTCTTTCATTAAATACCCCAAATTCTTCCGATACTATTACATATAAGCATGATCACCTGTGGTTTGAACCTTGACTTCACGCTCGTCACTCGTAAGAACTACAACTTAACGTACTAGGCCTACCCACCAATCTACCGTCACACCATTGAGAGCAGGAAACTGCGCAAGTCAGAAATCACCCGCTTGATGGCTGTGAAATATGACCCTTAAAATGACAATGTGTTAATGATGTTTGTGAACGTTTACCGTCCCTCGTCTCTTTTTGTAATGTTCTCCTAAAAGTTTTTGTTTTTGCATGGCGATGGGTGGGGGGAGGGGGGGGGGGGGAGTTGGGGCATGTGGGCGTTATAATGATCTGCATTTGCAAAAGGTGACTCCATATGTAGGACATTCGATTACAAGAGTCAGTCACCTATGCTGTTGAAATTTGAATTTAATTTATGTTTGACACTGAAGCTTATTTTCTCGATCTCATTATGTTGGGTTAATATTCAATAAATTTATATTTGGTCGTTACTCTAATTTTCCATCTACGACTTTTGAATTTCGATGAAACTTATATTTGGCCTTGAAGCTTAATTTCGTCAGTTTTGGAAAGATCTTTAGCATTAAAAATCATTTCTATCTATAGTACATTCTCATCATCATATTAAACGTTTCAACCTTCGCACAATTTCGCTATATTTGTGTATTTTTAACTACAAGGGACATTCAATAGGACTAGTGTTCACCTATTTAATTGAATATTTGGACGTGACACTAATTTACCATCTCTGACGTTTCAATTTTCATGAAATTTATATTTGGCATTGAGGCTAAATTTGGTCAATTGTAAAAAGATCTTTAAAATTAAAACCATTCCGATCCATATGACATTCTCATCATATTTAAGAATTTACTGCAATCCATACTGTTTCTTTACTTATTTTAATTTTTTTGTAAACATTTTTGAATCTTTAATCTTTGTAAGTTGATGAAAGAAGTCAAACTTTGCAATTTTAGGAAATTTGATTCAAGAGTTTCCTAGAAAAAAATACTGACGTCTCTAAACCGATAATTTAAATCATATTGCCACTGTAACACTGTCCCTGTTTTTTAAAATAATATATTCTTTTAATCTGGTCCCAAGGCTAAAGACGTTTAATTGTGTAAATTTCGTCTCATGTATTATACAAATATTTCGACCAGTTTACCGAAGACTCCTATACAGGGCACCAGCTTGAATTCGAACCTCGTGCCTCAATTTTTTCAGTCGTCAGCACTACCGACTGAACTTTCTGCTTCTGGTCTGTGGTCTCCAGATGACACAATGCTGACTGTGCTGTTTTATTTGAAGAGAACCACTGTGGCCTTTTATGTTAAAGATTTTGGAGTAGAGCTTTTAGGAGGGATAACCTGTATCACAATGTCAGTAAGTACAAACTTGTACTTGATTTTATAGTTTATTAGGTGGACGAGGTGGTCGAGGGGTAGACGCGCCCACAGATCTGATCGAACGGAAATGGGTTCGATTCCCAAAGGGCGAACTGACTCAAGTGGTAGAGCGTTAGTCTTCAAATCGAGAGGTCCGCGGCTCGATTTCCCCAATTGGTCAAATCCATAGATCTATAAATAGCACAATAGCGCTATTCATATATCTATGGTCAAATCTTATATATATCCAAATTCGTCCCAACTGGTGTCACTATAATATGCCCAGCTGAGACAGGAGCCACGTCTCTCCGCCCCGTATCGTGTGTGACGTACATACAATTGTAAGACGTCAGTCCGCAACATTAGTCTATATAGTACTAACGTTGGACGTTAAACCGACCCACCTCAACTCAACACGGGTTCTATCCCTCCTCAGGACGACTCGTCTTTCCCTACTGGTTGTGTTGGCGTCACTCTAATGTTGCTGGTCAACTCCAGGGTATCACCACTGATGTCCCTTGGCCATATAGAATCGCCTTTGCAATTTAATCTAGGAGACGTTACACCAGGAGAGGACTTCGCTTTCTCCGATCAACGATAACACTCTAGAATCAATAACGTTGACTGTGACAGACAAAGGGAAAACTGCTGAAAAAGCTAAATGGACGGTTATTCCCTCATTACCTATTGGGCTTGTTGGCGTCGCGTGTGGTAAGGGAAGAGCGCATCAGCTCTCAACATGTGGTACATGTACATGTATTGCCAAAGCCATTGTTGTTGTGTTAAGTTGACGAGCCGCAGTCGCGGTAACAGTAACAGCTGCTGTTTGATACTATCACGGCATTGCAAATCAACAAAATCTGTCTGAACTCAACGCATCTAAGGTGGGATAGTATTTTCAGAGCCATTCATTGTGATGTATAGTACTCCCCAATTAAAACGTGGTATAAAGTAACTTTTTACGGTTAGAAGTCTTCATCTGCATACATTTTGTGTTGGTTAAGTTCAAAGATTTGCGGTACTGGTCCCAGACGCATGTATAATGAGAATCACCTGTACGCTTATTATGATTGTGGACGCGGCCTTGAGAAGCAATTATGCTTATGGTTACTTTAACTAAACTAAGCACTCTCTCTCTCTCTCACTCCTCTCTCTTTCTCTCTCTCCCTCTCTCACTGTCTCTCTCTTCTCTCTCTCTCTCTCTCTCTCTCTCTTTCTCTCCCAATATCTTTTCCTCTCTCAAACCTGAACCCTGAATCCCTTTGTCTTCCGCCCACACCTTCTGATTAATTTTTACATTCTTTTTTTTTTTTTGCATTATTGTGTTGTTGTTGTTTTTTTTATTCTTTTACTGTTATGTGTTTTAAATTCTAAAAAGCTCAAAACCACGGCGTTCTTTTTTCACTCATATTTTGCTATTTCTTTCCAAGCATAAAAAAATTATCCTTTTCAAAGGCTAGCCAATTAGGATAGGGGCTACATATGCTTTTCAAGGGAAGGCTTTTTATCTCGTAGAATTTTACCTCATCAGCGCTTTTCAAGGGAAGGCTTTTTATCTCGTAGAATTTTACCTCATCAGCGTAGGGGGGCGCGGTGGCCCTGGGGTAGAACATCGGCTTAGGACGCAAAAGGTCCGTGGTTCGAGCCCTAACGATTGCGCTCCCTACTTGTTGGGTCGGTGTCAGTTAAAAGTAATGTGAATGGCTGAGAAAGGAGTCATGGTATCCCCACCCTGTCTCGAGTGAGTCTTGGGGTCCATCCACAATATAGCCTATACAGTGCTGATGTTGAGCGTTAAACTAACTCAACTCCTACTACCTCATCAGCGTAAACCTGAAAATGAAAGTTCAGAAAGTAAAAGTATAAGAGATATCATTCTTCTTGACAATCCAGTTATAAAACTGAACGGCTTTTAGTGGATCACGGTACATTTCAAGTTCTCACCCACACTCAATTCGGCACACTTTAAAAAAAAATAATTATTTTTGCTCGTCGAATCATTCTGTCCCCTACTTTCACCTATCCTAGGTATATAGGAAGCTCACATACGGCGATATGATCGCATATTGCGATGCCCCCCAAAAACGTGGCCTGTCAAATAAACCGACACCGACTCAACTAGGAGATAAGAAAAGCAACGATCACAACAGGAGGACTCGGGCCCTGAAATTCCCGCATCGGAGGCAGACACTTAACCTCCTGCGCCAGAATGCTCCACTTAGACGCCATGTACACATAAATTTATCAGACATTAGTCTTGGGACCTGTTCACAGTATAGCCGTTGTATAGCTGATATGGGAAGCCTAGCAACAAACAAACAAGACGCCATGCATGTTAATTTTGTCTCATACGTTTAATTTTGCAACGCAACCGTTGTGAATTACACAGCCACAGAATCTGCGCTATCCAAATAATTATGAGATAAAGGTTACGGTTTTGTGGCGTAACCATGCAGCTCCCCGAAGATTATAAAACAGACCTCAAGGAAATCAAGGAATATGTAAAGCAAATAAAAACAAACACCTATAAAGAAAATGAAGAGGAACAAAATCAGTGTATCTGACATCCTACCAATTGGTGCTTTGCAAAACTGTAAAAAGTGGAAAAAATGTATTGAATTTAGCAAAGATAACTATTGTTTGAACAGGATCACCTTTTTACTAATGCTTGTATGCTCCCCCATTGTATGCGCACCTATATCGTGTCATCATCTTTTACTTATACTTTCTTTGCGTCCTTGCGAAAAAAAAAAATAAAAACAATTCAAGACATACATAAACATCGACACACACATACAAAATGAAAATCTTAAAAAACAGAAAGGAAACACAAAGAGGAAAAAAAATAACAATCAATAAACATCCCAAAAACTGGTGCTCTGCCGTAGGTAGAAATATACAAACATTCTCTTATATATATACATATAAGAGAATGTTTGTATATTTCTACCTACGGCAGAGCACCAGTTTTTGGGATGTTTATTGATTGTTATTTTTTCTCCTCTTTGTGTTTCCTTTCTGTTTTTATATATAAACTTATAGAGAGAGAGGGAGACAAGAACTAGGGATATTTATCCGTTTAAATTGCGTGGTTACAATAAGGCGTTGGATTTTAAGATTAGCTAACCAACAAGACGGGGAGTAAACACTGCACCCCAATATGCACAATGGCATATCATTTAACTTAAGGTTGAATCTAATCGCGCAACCATCATAAATATTGTTTATTTTGTCTTGCTCGATCCAGTGTTTTGGCTTCACACTCGTTTCGTTTCCGCACTCAGCTTCAACTCACAGTTTTATTCATTCTTCAAAATACTCTCTCTCTCTCTCTCTCCTTCCTCCCTCCTACTCATTCACGCCATTCGCACCTCATGCAGATACATCTAATGACACTTTCAGTCTTCACAGCAGCCCTGTGGTTCATTATTAATTTCCTTTGTTCTACGCGAGTGTTCATTTTGTTTTGCGAGGCTTTGTCAATTTAATACCTGCTAGATTTTACATTCCCCTCCTCTGTGCCCAGTCCAACTTGTGATTATTGTCGGTGGATAGAAATACAAAGTCATGTAGAAGTCACTTCCCCACATATATAACTGCATTCAGTTAATCTGCTCCCCCCCCTTTTTCTAGATATTGATATTCTTTTTTCTTCTCCTTTTGTTCCTTGCGCTACGATGACAATTTTTAGACTATATGTTTTTTTTTAATTCACAGTCATAATATTGCGAAAAGTTTCATTTTTCGCCCTCTCATTCCCTCTCGCTATCTCTCTCTTTCTCGCTCTCTCTGTCTCTCTGTCTCTGTCTCTGTCTCTCCCTCTCTCTCTCTTGTTTACATAATAATGAACGTAATTGTGATAATGAATTTGGAATGTTCCCACTGCTTTGTTGTTGGTTTTTATCACAAACAATTACTGCAAAATACATATCTCATATGTCACTCTTTCCTTTAGATAATAATCTACTGAGAACGTAGAACGCATATTCCCCATCGTGGACGATAATGTCTCTCTCTCTCTCTCTCTCTCTCTCTCTCTCTCTCTCTCTCGTTCTCTCTCTCTATTTTACATAATAATGAAAGTAGTTGTAATAACGAATTTGGAATGTACCCGCTACTTTGTTTTTTTTAAATCACAATCACAATTACTGCAAAATACATATCTCATGTGCTATTCTTTTCTTTACATAATAATTTATAATGAACGTAAAACGCATTCTCTCCATCGTGGACGATAATGAATGCGGACTATGGGCTGTACTTCCCTTACTAATGTATTTACGCTGTGCTGTCTATTTAACATAAAAACGAATGTAGACTGTTCTTCCTGGTTTATGCATCAGTGAATGTAAACAATTGTGTTCTCTACTTATGTAGGTCTAATATACGTCTTTGTTGGCTATGCTGATCAATAAATCCTATAGCGGTTTTTGAAAGCGCCATACATTACTTTGTTAGGTTTGCGACATGGAATCATGTTGGTGTCATTTAAATTGTCCATGGGTTTCCACTCTATTCTTTCTTTCGGGGGACAAGACGGGACAGGACATTTCGAATTCCTGAGACAACCAATGATATTAATATTTATAATCCTCGACTTTATTCAAACTTGAGGTAGTACATGATTCCCTTTCGGCTGTCGACCTGGGCTAACAAACTTAACACAGAGAAGTTACCGCAGGATACTACGGTTTACTACAAAGAGGAACTCCCTGGTTGCGTTTATCGGTAACTAAATGTAACCAGTAAATATAGAAGCCCTGGTAATTATGGTATCCCCACTGTCCCAATATGGCAGCACGAAAAAATTGCCGGACGTCAGTTTTGGGACCTGTCAACGATATAGTTTAAATCGAGCACTGGGCGTCAGAAAACAGGAACAAAAGCTACAAGAGAAGCAATTGTTCTCTTGTCCTTGCTATATATTTGGGATTGCAAACATTGACTGACTGATGCTCTTGGTCCGTCCTTGACAAGATGGCAGCTTGATCTAAGACGTAGAGAATTATAATCCATAACTTAATACCGAATGACCCATCTTAAGCTAAAGAAGAAATCCGTTTAGCTTCGCCTGTGGCTGAACCATAAGTCTCAGAGATGACTATGACAATACTTATGAAGTCTACTCTACCTATCAAGTCCTGCTGAAAGCGGTTTTATAAAGGCTATGACAGACGAAGGGTCTGATGATAAAAAAAGCGCTGCTAGAATCTACTGTAGATATCTAGGTATGTCTAATCACCACTGATGTGGCACTTGAAAGCTTTCACAAGCGTTGCGTGCTAATGAAGATCAATTTAAGCCGAGTAGCCTAACGTCTCCAACAACAGCACTGGTGGATGTGTCCGAGAGAGCGTTGACCTCTCCATCAATAAAGTCATCCTAAATGTTTGCCAAGCAGAGGAGGAGGAGAAGTAACAGGCAGTAAGTTATGTTCGACTTTCTGATCCAATTATTGCAGGAGAGGTTTTCGGTAAAAACTCGAGATAGTATTAGCTCAGTGCTGAGTACATGTGTTTAAGTGCTTCATGTTTGAGAATAATTTGTTTTTATTGCTCGAAGCCAATTTTATTCATTTATTGTATTGTATTGTTGTTATTGTTGTTGTTGTTGTTTTATTATTATTATTATTGTTGTTTTTGTTGATGTTTTTGCTTTTGTTGTTGTTTTTGCTGTATTGATGTTTGGGTTGGTGTTATTGCTGTTTATGTTTTTTTTCTTCATACCATTGCGTATCGTTGTAATACCAAACTCCTATTGTTGTTGTTGTTGTTGTTGTTGTTGTTGTTGTTGTTGTTATTATTATTATTATTATTATTATTATTATTATTAATATTATTACTATTGTTATTATTGTTGTTAGTATTATTTTTTATTATTGTCATGAATCCTTTTGATAGTAGTTGGTGTTTTTGTATCCGTTATCTATATTTTCAGGACTTTTGGGGGAAAAATAGGCTTTTTAATTTGGCGAAAATTTCGTGTAGCAGTATTGTTAACATGTTATGTGCAGTATTTTCTCCTACTTGCGTGAAAAATTATAAAAAGGGAGGAAGACATTAACGTTGCTGTTGTTGCGGTTGTTGTTGTGTCTCTTGTTTTTGCTGTTGCTGTTTTTATGTATTTTTTATGTTTTGATAATGTATTTACTTTTATTTCTACGTTTTACATTCCCCTTGTTTAATGTGAAATATTTGGAGACTCTAGACGAAAAAAATGTTTATCATGAGACGCATTCTCGCAGCCATGATTTCTTCCAGACAGAAAAAAAAACAAACAAAATAAATGGAATGTTTACCGATTATCATTCGGGCGGTATTTTGCTTTCAGTATAACTGAATCAATCCGCTTGTGATGCAACAGGCACGTAATTCTCCTCTTCCCTTCCACTAATACCGCCATTATAGAGTTTCTTTCCTTCTTGCCTCCACCATTATGAGCTTTAGGAAAGAGCCAAAATCGATGGTATTATGTATAAGGGTTGCTGTCTATTTCTTAGGATGCCAGTCATAGAGGGTACGAGAAAACGACTGGCTCTTTCATTTATTATTACCGTTATACTTTTTATGAAATAAATTTAGACAAAACAAGGGCTAAATTGTCACACACACTAAAAAAAGAAGAGTTACAAAAGCAATGGAAATCTAGAAAGTCTAGGAAAACGTTCATAAGTCTCATATTACGAGATAGCCCAGATGGAGATAATAAAAAAAGGGCCACGGTGGCGAATTGTTTATAAAACACCGCCATAGTTTGTTTACAATTTTGAAAAAAAATAAAACCAAAAATATTGGATAATCCAGGCAAGCCGCTCTCTCTCTCTCTCTCTCTCTCTCTCTCCCTCTCTCTCTTTCTCTCTCTCTCCCTCTCTCTCTTTCTCTATCTCTCCTTTCCCCAGGTTTAACGTAGTAAGGTTCCCCAGAGGGATCCCATACGGCGCGATACAAGACCTAAATACAGCTACAGTTACAGCTGCTTGTCTTATACGACCAAAAACTAAAGTCCCTTGGAACTTTTAAAGGAGACTTTAGGGGTCAAAGACAACAACTGTACAACACAATTCGAGAACTGATAGGAAGTTAGATCCAACTATTTTTTTAAAAGACACAAACAGAACAAATAATAATCAAACTAAAATAGCAATTTAAAACTTACAAAAAAAAATTACAATATCATGATTCTATGATCCTACAACAAATTACCACTTTTCGCCCTTTAATGTTTTTTTTCCCTCCTTAAAAAAAAGTCCGTCTGTATTTTACCTTTTGAAGTAGATTAACACAATTTGATGATGATGATGACGATGATAATGGTGCTGCTGCTGCTGCTGCTGATGATGATGATGATGATGATGATTATGATAATGATCATGATGATGATGGTACTGATTTGACCTCGCCATCATTAATACCACCGCGCCAGATGCCTAAATAGGCTATTTATATTATCTAATTCTGAGCCACCTTAATGAAATTGGAAATGGAACATCGCAGTTTCAGCACCCATGGATCAACAATCCCCCATTCAATACCGTTTCTTTCAAAATTGAAACGGAAACATCAGAGCTGATGAGTGTTAAAAGATTAGTGGCGCGGAAAAGTAGTCACAGCTTACCGTTAAACTCGAATCCGCGATGATGATGTCAGTTAAGGCGCTGATGGGATCAGAGACTCGACAACAGAAAAAGCATTAGCAAAAACAACAACAACAACAACAACAACAACAACAACAACACTAACAGTAGCAGAGGCAAAGAAAACAACAACAACATCAGCGGATGCCATAACAACAACAGTAGTAGATTCAATGACAACAACAAAAATAACGGCAACAACAGCAACAACAGCAGAGGCAATGACAAAAACAACAACAACAGCAACAACACAACAATAACAACAGCAACAACACTAGCAACAGCAGAGGCAATAACAACAATAATAACAACAACGACACAAAAACAGCAGCAGAGGCAATGGCAACAACAACAACAACCACAGCAGCAGCAGTAACAGTAGCAGAGCAAGACAAAAACAGCAGCAACAACAGCAGCAACAGCAACAACAAAAACACCACCACCAACAACAACAAAAACAACAATAGCAACAGCAACACTAACAAACACCACCATTACCACCAACTACAACAACAACAGCAGCAACAGCAGTATTAGCAACAGCAGCTCCAGCAGCAAATGTAATTATATCAACAACAACAATAGCAAAAACAACAGCAGCATTAACAATAACAACAGCAACAATAGCAGCAACAACAACAAAAGCAAAAAATATATGTAGTAAAAATAACATTTACTGTAAAAACAACAAGAACTAGTGATGAGATTAGTGCATTACTTTTAATCAGATGTTTTTATTGTGTCTTAATGGTCATCGAGCATAACTATAATCTGCGACTTACCAACTGTAATCTTTCAAGTGAAGATTAGACGTCTCGGCACAAGATAAAACCGAGGTTTCGTAATTATTCCCCTTACAATAAATTTAGATAATCCTGTTCTCTCACGGACTGTTTGAATATTCTTGCTAAATAATCAATATGATGACTAACTGTTAAATATTTCTCCTTTCAAAAAGGTGCCAGGGTTTGTGTTTTGTTCGTAAATACGTTTAGTATAGCTGTAAGCTATTTGAATATTCCTTTCAAGTATTGGATATTGTGACTAATAATCATTTTCTTTATATAGAGATGCCGTTTTGATTTGTGTACATAATAGTACAGCGAACTTTGGGAAGGGTTAAAACAACAACAACAATAATAACAACTGCGTTCTCAATTTAGCGTAACAACAACAACAACAACAACAACAACAACAACAACAACAACAACAACAACAACAACAACAACAACCTCCAAGGTCTACAACGACGTAGCAGCTGCTGTAGAGGAAAGATCAATGTCCAGTAACCCTGTTTTTGAACAAGGAAATAAGCTCCAGTAAAACAATTTAGAGCTAAAACTAGAAGCGACGTGAGTCCTTTTCCCTTGTTCCTTTTAACACCAACAGCTTTGTTGGACCAAGATTAGTGGTTACATAAACATTAATTATCTGCCAACTCCCAAAAAGCATTCAAAGTGCATGTTTTAAGCCAAATAAGTGAAGTGAAATTCGGACTTTTTTCGTTTATTTATTTGTATGTGTGTGGAAGATTGGCAGATATCCGTAAAACAAGTTGCAATGTGTTAAAACTGGGGGCGGTACTTTAAGGGGATATCTAAACACGGGATGTGGGGGGGGGGGGGGGGTGATTATGTGAGTGGTGGGGGGGGGGGGTCAGGGGGGGAATTTAGTAATGTGCGACCGCTCGGTGATTGACCCCTCTGATTGAAGCTAATTCTTTCACTCAACGATAAAGGATGAAGTTTAGAGAGAGTTTGTGGAGATGCGTTTCGTCTCAATTATTTAAACTCTCGGGGGCTCAGAGTGCTAACAAAAGATGTGGGTGTGTGTGTGTAAAAAAAGGGAGGGGGGATATTTAAGATAGGAAATCCTACTTTAAAACATAACTCTTGACAATTATCACTCTAATAACCTGCTAATTCCTATGTTTATCAATATTTGTTCCTGTCTTTTTCTCTCTTTTCGTCTGTCTGCCTGTGTGTCAGTCTGTGTGTCTCTCTTTTCGTCTGCATGTCTGTGTTTGTCTCTCTCTCTCTCTCTCTCTCTCTCTCTCTCTCTCTCTCTCTCTCTCTCCCTCTCTCTCTCTCTCTCTCTCTCCCCTTCTCTCAGCACATCTGCCAATTCTCTGTGTTTCTCGTTTATCGTTTGCCCACTAAAAACGCTCTATTAGCCGCCGCCGCCCCCACAATTTTCTTGTGTGTCTTGTTTGTCTCCCCTTCCTCAAGACTTAAGGTATAGTCGAACGATGCAGTGCTTAGAAGGAAGGCAAATTAAGGCCATACCAATATATTTAGCAGTTAAGTAACCCTCCCTCCCTTTCTCTCTCTCCCTCTTTCTCTCTTTCTTTTCTATCTCTTTGGTTTATTCAATATACCGGTATTCACTTTCGATACCCCCGTGTTGTAATTATTAATTTTGATATAGGACAATAAAAAGTTAATTCCTATTCCGGCAAACATGGCTCCAGTCCCATCATTATAGTTTGAGAGGCGAATGTTATAACAACCACAAAACATCACAGTGGCGGCGAGGTTGATTAATTAAATCTGCCTTAGAAATTGAAAAGGAAAGGTTTGGCTCATAATCAATTTACAAGAAGGATGGACCTGATCTGATCTAGATCTAATTTAAGCAAATTTCTGTATCGAGATCTCCTCCCTTCTAATATCTGAAAGCCACGCCTAAGTATACCACTAAGGTCAGTCATCGAGATGCCACGTCCCGATAGATTCGAAGGAGGTTCAGAATCCTTCACCAACTACAAAGAACCGCTAGATGCCTACTTTGTGGCAAATTCAGTGCCTGAAGCAAAACAAGCAGCTTCGCTACTGTCCGCACTGTGACCGAAGGTCTACAGTACCCTGCGCTCCCTCTCCGGAAAAGGCATGGCAATGAATTCACATCAACTTTGCTGGACTATTCATGAGCACCATGTTCCGGTTCTCGATGTCTCGATCCCCAACATGAGAATCACAGTGGCAACCAAACAATTTACCAAGAGAAGGCCCATTCCCATGCTCCACATAGATCGTTTAGTATAGGCGATCATTATCTTGACTTGAGACTACAGGGGACATGAACGCTGGCAACATGGTCAAATCAGCTCACAGACTGGAACCAGGGACTACGAGATCGAAATTGCACTGCCACATCGATCAGATTGTAGCATCTTCAAGCTCCGCCCCACAACCTGTGCCTGTATATGGACCAGTAGTACCACCACTAACTCCTTTGCATCCTAATAGACAACGTGACACATCTTCAATCAGACCAGAAGATATCACTACACTATGAGGAGTATCATTGAATTTTCCCGAGGATTTGCTCCCACGCTCTTCCTCGATGTCATTCGACCCACAGTCAGAGCGTGCCAACTCAGACAAATCCCAAAACCACACAACTAGAAGTGGACGCGTTGTTCGTTTGCCCAACAAATATACAGATTAGGAAATGAATATGGGCTGTGCAGCGGTCACTGACATTCGCAACACACACTAGGCAAAGTTTTTCACATTTAGCTTGGTTTGACAAAATAAAGCTCTTATAGCTGTCTCCATAACGAGACCGTTCCATGAATCTATATTCAGAGTCTTAAAATAATTGATCGCACAAAAACAATTCTGCTGAGTAACCAAAGTCTTTGGGACTGAAAATAAACAATTTATCTCAAGCTGCAAGAGACTTCCCATGTCTAACACTAAGTGTCTTAATTAATTTTGTTATAGTAAATAAAACATGCCCATTTTGTTTTCAATAAAGAGTGGAGTAATTGTGGTGTATTTGATACATTCACTTTTCGATACGCTCGTGTTGTAATTATTAGTTTCGATATAAACCAATAAACAGTTAATTCATATTCTGGCAAACATGGCTTCAGTCCCATCATTACAGTATGAGTGATGGATGTTTTAACAACCACAAAATATGACACTTTTTCTCTGCCTCTATGCCCCTTTCCCGTTCAATATTTGTATGTAAATTTATAGCAGTAATATCTCTTCCCCATCTCCCCTCTCTTTCTCCCTCTAATATAGCTGTCACTGTGCTGACATGCCGTCAAACAAACTCAAACTCCTTCTCCATCTCTGCATGTCTCCACGCTCCATGCACTGTGGATAGTCAGTAGGAGAGTGGGCACAAATATTCAGACCTCAAGAAATTTTTCCTCTTTCCCCAGTATTTAATACAGACTCTCTCTCTCTCTCTCTCTCTCTCTCTCTCTCTCTCTCTCTCTCTCTCTCTCTCTCTCCCTCTCTCTCTCCCTCTCCCTCTCTCCCCCCAAAACACATTTTAGTTACTGGACAATCTCGAATTCCTTTGTAAAAGGCTAATAATCTTTTATTGACTCTAAGAAAACCACGTTGCATTATTTAGTCGCGGGCCAGGTTCAATTTCACTATCTTCTTCGTTTCCCATCATTTATGGCTATAACGCAAGGCTCTTGGACTTAATAACCAGGTAGGCTTACACTGTTACAGTCCGTATGGTTTAGCTGGACAACTAGGGGTCATTGTCCGATGAGGCATTGGTCTTCTGGCTGAGTGATAGGCGCGCCATGTAAAACAATAGAGGTTCATCTCCATCATTCACCTTCACGGGCGAGTTTATTGTGCCCCTTCCTGTAGAACTGGAATGTTCTCAAAACGAGGTGAGGTCTAGACCTCCTAGTCCTATGCACAGATCGAGTGATCGAAGGGAAAAAAACGTTATTGTTTATATTAATGTTTGGAATGTTTCCTCTCATGTAACTCTTCTTTAGCAAAAATAGATAGACCAGAATAATGTGAGGTCTAGGCCTCCGATGGACAGATCGAGTGGTCGAAGGGAAAAAGCTTTATTGTTTATATTAATGTGTCAAATATTTCCGCTCATGTAACTCGTCTTCAGCAAAATTAAATAGACCTGAATGATCTTCTAAACAAAATATTTTGATCGGCCCCCCCGTTCCACTCTTTAAAACAGCGAAGGTTCTCATAACTGAGTTTTACACTTATTGATTGTATAACACCCAACAGTTTGAAAAAACTTCATAGCTCAGGTTTAAACTTATTGATTGTATAACACCCAACAGTTTGAAAAAAAAATTGTCTGGCGGCTGTAGTGTGAAAACAAACTGTCGCCAATACTTCATCAACAGATCGACACACCAGAAACCTTAACGCCTTCTAGAATTTTCCATAATAACACAAGAGAGGTTCGACTAGAGAAACAACTATCTCGAACTCCATGCTGTCGATTATTGACTTTAAAGTTAAAGTTTAATTTAGCTCCCCTCCCCCTCCCATCTCTTTAGTTTCTTTTTCATTAATGATTAAGGAAAGAAATTGTGTAAACCTTTAACATTTTGTTGTTAATTTTCTTGTTCTTGTTTTTTTGTTTGTTTTTTTGTGTAGATTTTTTTTCGTTGTGTGTGTGTGTGTGCGCTTTATATTGGTGTTAATTTATGCTATTTTGTGTTCCAAAGAGTAAAACAACTACTATTCAAAAAATAAGCAAAACGCAACCTTTGATGGCAACGGTACATATAGATTTATAAAATCATTTTCTTATTTATTCACACGTATATCATTATGTAGCAACCGCCCAACCTTTCCACCACAACGTAGGGTTTTAACAAGATAAACCATGCCAAGGCATAATTACACGGCAGTGAAAACCCCTTCTGGAAGGGGAATTTCGATTTCCAATCGCCAAACCACGTACATATTATATTGATTTAATTGTTGCCGCTCTTCTACTTGTTCTACTTTTTAGTTTTCTTTCGTTACCTCTACAGCTATGACTTGTCTTTTTTTATGAACTTGTAATTATTGTTTTTGTATATCTTGGGGCGTCGTCTCCACCTACTTCTTTTCTAATTATTCGTTTTTTCAGACTCGCATTTTCGCGGCTGTGTCCCCTTTCTCACGTTCGGTCTTCTTTTTTTTTTATCTTCTTCTTCTTCTTCTTCTTCTTCTTCTTCTTCTTCTTCTTCTTCTTCTTCTTCTTCTTCTTCTTCTTCTTCTTCTTCTTCTTCTTCTTCTTCTTCTTCTTCTTCTTCTTCTTCTTCTTCTTCTTCTTCTTCTTCTTCTCTCTCCCCCCCCCCCTCTCTCTCTCTCTCTCTCTCTCTCTCTCTCTCTCTCTCTCTCTCTCTCTCCCTCCTCTTACCTTGCTTCCCAACCATTGTTTCTGCTTACTTTACTGTGTAATGTAAACAGACCAATACTATTGATTATTTAGTTTTGTGCGCTGTTGCCTTGGCCAAGTGACATTCATAGATAGATCAACTACCATGGACAGAAAATGTCAAGCAACCCTTTTGTGAGAAAACTCTTCCGCTCTGGAATGTTTATAAGGAGGATCATGTTCGACGACGAGTTCCAAAACTAACGTCTGGAAATTGTGCTGCCACATACATACAGCGCGGAGATTCCTTGACTTATGTCCCAGTCGGTCACATCATACTCTTTTTTTGTTGTTGTTTATTTTCTTAGGTTTGTTTGTCCTTAAGTATAGTTATGATGTGGACGGGCTTATGACAATTTTCTTTTGGTGCCATACACTGCGCAGTGAGTGAAGATCTTGTCAGCCGGTCATAACATATTTAAATCGACAAAACGAATACGGGACGAAAATCAACAATTTAATTTGCTTGATGGTAGATTCGAACTATTTATTTCCCGACCGGCACCTCAATACTCTACTTCTTACGCCAAGTCCCTCTTTTTTATTATAGATTGAACTATCATTGACTTACAGTACCCAAAGTGTAAACGATAATCATAGGGACACAATTGGCCCGATTTGTAATATGGCACTATTCTATTATGATAAATCATTTTTCAGGAGATCAGAACTGAATCCTCACCTACCACAGAAAGGTTACTTATTAGGAGTTTATTAGGAGTTCTGATTACGTCTTTAATTTGTCATATTGCTCACAAAGCCAATTTATCTTCTGTAATTTGAGATATTTTTAGAAACATCAAATGCTAGGGGCATTTTCAAAAACATTTCTATTTCTAACGCTTTCCTTTAAGATTATGTTTTTGTTGTTTTATTTTTTTTTTCAACCTGAAGTGATATTCTATATATTCATGCCTGCGTGTTTGCTGTGCCTTAATACATGTATGAAACACTCGAACACGATGTTAAAATACAGATTGCCTTCATATGCTCACAACTTAAATTCACTATTGCAACTTTAAAGAGTGAACTTACTCATATAGCGACTTGCAATAAGTGCAGAAAAAAAACACAAAAAAAAACAACAACACAAAATAAAACAAAACTTCCTCATCCTTCACGACCCTCAGCCAATTTCCAAAGAGTAGGAAGGATCGGAATAAATACCCACTAACTATGGCAACAATTACCGGATCGGTAAACATTTCGACATAGCTGAATCTTATGGATGGCATCAATAATTCTGACCTGATTACTAACTACATCACAGTACGTTGTATGTCGACATCCAGTACAATTTGTGTTGGGTTAATATTTTAGGTTGATTGCTTAAAGTATGAAGTCAACACTATGGTAAGCTTCATTGTGGACGTACTCCAAGACTAATGTATGATAATTTTATGTACTGCGATGCGATACAGAGACAGTGTGGGGAGACCTGAACTCCTATCTCAGCCGGTCACATTATGCTGACATAGACCCAACCAGTAGGAGACGAAATCGGAGAAATAAATTTTTGACCAATCTTAGTTTTCGAACCGGGGACCTTCCGATTAAGAGACCAACATCTACCTTTGAGCCAGCGCCACTAAACCGCTACAATTACAATTACATGTACTAAATTTTCCATCAAATGACTCATTCATTATCAGTTTGGTTATGTAAAGCAGCCAGTGGTAACTCTTTTCTTTTTCTGACAGTTCATCTTTGTCTTCCAATCACAAGCGCGCTTCGCCACAAAAACACGTAGGCCTACAGGCTACTGTATGTAACTACTAACACAAACACGCTGCCACACCTAACACCTTTCAATCTCGTTATTTTAACACGGAAAGCCACGCGCTATCTTGAATCAACGCTAATGCTTAATTTATTGTCATACCGGGAATTCCGCTGGTTGATTGTTAGAACTTAGAGGCCTTGCGATAATTTTTTTTAAGTGTGTGTGTGTGTGTGTGTGGGGGGGGGGTAGACCGCAGCAAAAACAACAACAACAAAAACAACAACAACAACAACAACAACAACAAAAACAACAATAACAACAACAACAACAAAGAAGCAAACACAACCGAAGAAGATAGATAAGGGAATATGTATTGATGTCTAATCATAACTCTATTCTATACTTCTGGAGCCAGTGGGCTATGAGGAAACCCTTGGGCATTATATTGTCATTTTGTTATTATCTTACAAGCTGGAGTATCCGTTCATACGAACATTTAAAATACAGTGGAATAGTCTATAAGCCAACTCTTTTTTAAAGGGAAACTTTTGGTCCTGGTTATTAGTGGTGGTCTTTAAAATCTATATTCTTAGAATTTTTACAGATTAGATTAAATAGAGAATAGAATTTTTGAAATGTATAAAGGTTCACTTACATCCAGACTTTGGTAAATTTTATAGTACATTGTATGTCAACCCTGGGGAAAAAAACAACAACTGACGTCAATGTAAACAGTTCCCGAAGGACCATGATTTTATCTAACGCTAAATCTATCCGGAATTTGGTAACTTTATGGTAGCATGTCTATCCAAAGAAAAACCATGATGGCCGATGCAAGAATTTATCTAGGCACCAAGACTTATATTAGGCTAAATTTACATCTGGTTATTAGTCTTTAAAATCTATATTTTTAGAATCTTTAAATTTGCCTTCATTTCTCTCTCTATTAAAAAAAAGGTTCTGGCGAGGCTCGAACTCGCGACCTTCTGCGTGTAAAGCAGACGTGATAACCACTACACCACAGAACCATTGTGGTTGTAGTGAAAGAGTTATGGTCTGAACTACGATTATGCTTCCCACACATGATTATTGATAGTAAACTTAGATAGAGTAGTAAGCACAAACATGATGTAGGTTACGCCATGCATGTGTTTACCCAAAGAATCATGGCGAAGATTTAAAAAATTGAATATTATGTAGATTTAGTAGTCCCTAATGTTGTCTGTGGGCCAAGTGCCTACAATTTAAATTTATGTAAATATGCGTAACCCTAGTTTACCTTAGAGGAACGAAAGAATAGATCTATACAGATGTTTTGATATTGATTTAAATTTTCCCCGCCCCCTTAGATTTTTGGATCTAGAGTCTGAGCAGGTGTTGTTTGATAAGACAATCTAAATTTACATCTACATCGAGATCTAGATATAAAACTTCAAAATTTATTGATACTAGCCAAGAATCAGGTAATCAATGAAAGTTGCCTGGACCTATTCTAGATTTCTTAATGAATTGGTATAATATAAATCTAAGTTCATAGGGATTACTAAAAGATATAACTACAAAATATCAACACATTTTTAATATGATCACCATTAAAGAAAAGAGGCTTGTTCCGTCTCCAAGTCAAATAATCTGCTGACCAGAAAATATTACAAAAATGTAAGGTTCGTGACTTCAATCGAAAAAACGAAATATATGGCGAAAAAGTAAGAGGGAACATTTTAAACGTACGGTATTTCGTTTGATTGTTAAAACAGTCTTATGATAAATATTTTGATACTCAGTGCTCCGCGACAGCATGAAAAATTTTAAGAGGAAAACGTGCTGCCGTTTTTTAATGCAAAGAAAACAAAGATTTTTAAAATATAACATGAGGGCCGTAAAGCTGTAGGTTTGTTTGACGTAAAATAATGATCATAAATAAACATTTTTTGCTAATAGCTCAATCAGTAAGTGCCAATAAAGAATGGTTGGTTTTGGTTCTTTCTCCAGAACTGATATTCCTAGCGTAGTAATACGTGTTTTAGATGACTTCAGATTCAATTTAGAAAGTGCAGAATTTATTGTCAAAGAGTACCTTTGTTATTTATTACATTTTCCTCAGTACTGTACTGTGTGATCTCATGACGTCTCTGTAGTGTTGGGTAATTGATTTGGGGATTTTCCCGGAATGTCTGATTAATCACCTGTAACAAACAAGGATTCGCGTAATTTTCTTCATTACGAATAGAGTTACGCCATTTTGCGGATTATGAAAATAGATCTTAAACCAGCCTGATTTATACAATTGTGGCTAATAAGATTAAAAGAAACAGCTTCTTTATCGGACCATCCATATGATGCAACACCCTGACTAGAGGCAACCATGAAGACAGCTGCTGCAAATTTGCTATTGATAATGATTACAGGTTACTACTAACTGTCTTTCAACACATGCCATGGAGATTCTTTTACTTATATCTGTTTCTATTTTAGAAACAGAATTAAACATTTAAAACATTATTGTAACCGTAAGGACATTTTTATACTTTCATTTTGTGAGTACCCGGTATCAATTTCGACTGCTTTAAGTTAACCACATTTTTGTGTCTCTTATGAAAGCCTGAGTCGATATATATCTAATGAAAGTTGTGTGTGTGTGTGTGTGTGTGTGTGTGTAAAAGTAGACAGGGGTAACGACTTCTACACTCTCTCATTATGGCGCATCGTCTATGTGACAACAGGAATGCTTAAAATGTGAGATATAGTTTTATTGAATGTACCTTAACAGACAACTATTACTATTAAATCCATACAATTCTCTCGAATGAAGAGTACTTTCGGTGATGGTTTTTATTTAAAATATTTGAACTATTTAAACACATAGTTATTTTATTATGATTGAACGCCATAAAATATTTTACAAAGTAAGCTAAATGTTATTTTTAAACTCTAGCAAATTTAACCCTTTTAGCACTTCCCTATTTATTAGCTCCTATCCACGGACCAATATGTCGGCTCTAATAAAAGTGTCACAATGTGTTTCATTAACGATGAGTAAATGTTAAACCAAATATCTAGAACTTTTACATCTTGATATCATTAACAGGCACGCTCAAGGATACTCTCCGGATCTGTTCAATTGAAGAAAAAAAAACATCGATAATAAAACCTTAGCAAACCTTTGATTGCACCTCGAAGCTCGCCCATTGATTATTAAATTAATCATTGATCTAAGACGTAGTCAGGGGCTCCCCTCTCTTACCGAAGGGATTCCAGCCATCGTAGTTATTATTACTATCATTATGAGGGATTGATATAGAATGGTTTTGAAAGTTCAATAATGCTGGCAACTTCTGTTTTTGAAAGTTCAATAATGCTGGCAACTTCTGTTTTTTTGCCGATTCAATAATGTCATCGATCTTACAAACTAATGCAAAAAATATTTTTATATGGCGTCGCTAGACCAGGCTGTAGAGTTATTGAGACAGTTATTTTGTTGTTTAAATTATTTTAAAAAATCAACAACCATAAGCAAGATGGAGAAAGCGTATCAGTATCATATAAATGAATAAATAAATAAACAGATCAAATAAACACTTATATGAATAAATAAATACATATTACGTCAAATAGCGGATGTTAGATGAATGGATAATAACGAAAGTTGTCATTCCTCGCAGAGTTGAATAGATGTTTTACGATCAAAATTCGGGGGGAGGGGTTCTCTTATTTTTTCCCGTCTGCTTTGCTATCTGATGTTGTTGGATAAAATAATGTATTCTGTTTGGTGAAAAACTAAGCAATGTAATACGTTACTTTTCATTGAATTGTTCTTTTACTTTTTCGTGTATATTGCTTTATATATACGAATGTATAAGAACATTTAAAAAGTGAAAAGACAACAACAACAAAATAAACAACAGATGGGTTGAAATGATTACTTTTACCTTTCCCCGTATAATAAGCATTTTGCCCTTTCCTTAATATTTCCCGTGAATGTTCCCATTGCAGCATTTTCGTGTTTTTTTTTGTTTTGTTTTTTTTTTCAATATTTAGCACTTCAACCATCTCTCTCTCTCTCTCTCTCTCTCTCTATCTCTCTCTCTCTATCTCTATCTCTCTCTCTCTCGTTTTGTTTCTACCCCCTCCCCCCTACCTCCCCTTCCTCTTAAAACCGTGTACCCGCCGCTAACCGTAATCTGTGATCTCTCTTTCAGAAAGACACGGTGGCAGTGTTGTCATTAATGTGGTTATTCATAAACTTTAAATCTATTACGCCGGTGGCGATTGCCATAGTAACAACATGTACCTTACAGTGTTACTAAGAGCGGCAGTGTATTAACATCATCGCGCGTTCGAACAGTTTTTGCTTGTTCATGTACCATCCTGCACAGA
Organism: Elysia chlorotica; assembly: GCA_003991915.1. Taxonomy (NCBI): domain Eukaryota; kingdom Metazoa; phylum Mollusca; class Gastropoda; family Plakobranchidae; genus Elysia; species Elysia chlorotica. The sequence continues at coordinate 1,020,962 of RQTK01000015.1, read as the reverse complement.
TCACCTATTAAGAAAACTGGAAAATAACTTTTAAGTCCGGCGGGAAACACGGGGACATACAACTAAGCGGCGTTAGATAGATCAGTAGATACAGTGCTACACCTAGAATCCAGAAGTTCGAGGTCCAGTCTTCATTGTTTCTTGTCCTATGCTTGACTTAAGGTGAAACCGTCGTCTTCGTAAAATAACCCTCTATGGAACTACAAGGTACGTAAAAAAAATTGTAATAAATTTTTCATTAAAAAAAAAACAACGAAAAATTATATAGTTATTTATGCATTCGATAAAACTAATAATTGTATTTCAGCTCTCTCTACCATATAATAAAATTATTGTTGTCTCTGCTCACAGTGGCTTTCCTGGGCCCCCTCCCCCCCCCCCCCCCCCCAACTTTTTTTTTAAACAAGGTGTTGTATCACATGTTATATCTTTAAGAGATACCCACTTCATTTAGGACTGTGGACCTTGGACTGTCTTCTCCCACGGTCCCCAGAAAGAAACGCCAACCTATCGCCACCTGGAAAGCCGCCTCTCCATTGTCAGCTTCTGTCAACTTGGTTGTAGAAGTCGCGGGTTTGCTTATCCCCAGTCAGCCTCTGTTTACCTAGCCTTCCGGGCTACTGGGGTACCAACTTGTTTCCGCCTAAGAAGATAATGAGAGATAACGATTGAAAGCTGGCTCGATCTGGTAAAGTCCAGGCGCTTGGCCATCTTTATTAGCGTAATGTGTCACCCTGTGTGAATAGACATGATGGTAGGTTTGAGATCCTACCTCCCTTTTTGCCTTGAGGGAAAATGAAAGATTAAGATAAGTTTTATTAGTTGTTCCCGATTGGAGTAACATATCAAAATGAAGTAGCCTGCTCATACCGCCACAAAAAGTTTTTAAAAAATTTAAAAATTAAAATAAATAAACAACAAAAAACAACTAATGGCCAACCAAAACAAACAAACCAACATACAACCAACCAACCAACCAACCAAACAAAACAAAACAACCAGAACAACAATTAAGAAATTACAAAACCTAAACAATAATAATTAGGAAAGGAGGAAAGAATTTATTTTTTCAGGGTAACCTTGGAGGCGTTAAACCCAGAGAGAAAACGAAAAAAGAAACTCATACACACAAACAAAATTGCAGGAACAGTAATTAATGCTAAGGCTGGAAGATTATAGAAAACTGCAGTGTTCGTCATAACAGTTGGTAAAGTTATAATGTTCCGTGATTATTATAATTTACATAACATGGCGAAGGGAAAAATAAGAAACAACACCGGTCTGTTTTTAATTTTTAACATAAAAAATAAATAAATTAAAATGCAGAGAAATAAGAAGGAAAATTATAATACGAAAAAATAATCGTTTAATGACAAACAAAAAACCCCAAGAAAAACTGACATAATTATGCTAATATAATTAAAAAAACATCTTGTTCCAAAATGGCAAAAAGGGGAATTATTTATGACCTGCTTTGTTTGTCTGGTGGTTTTTTGTTGTTGTTTTTGTTGTTTTTTGTGCTTTTTTTTAAATTTAAAATGCTGTTATTGCTGTTACTAGTTTTTTCGGGAGAGGAATGCACAAATAAAATAAGAAAAAGAAAGATGCACATGAAAAAGCTTGTCATTATTTTCCTCTTTGTAAGCTAAAAAAGATTGAAAATGGATATGATATTTAAGTCAGGTATATAATGCATACGCAATCTTGACGAAGCGTTGGCTTCTATTGTTGGAAAACGGACTATGATGGCACGAGTTAGTTCAGTCGGTAGAGTGCACGTCGTCTATATTAGAGGTCTCCAGTTCGAACCCCAATCTGACCATCCGATCTACTCCAGTGGTTAAATCGGTATCAGTTATTGTGCATAATTTTATAAAATGTTTAAAATTATGGATTTGGCTTTTTACATATTATTGTGTTTTGGTTTCAAAACAATGCACAATCGAGCTCAGCTACTTTTACATAATCTCACTCTTGATAAATCCAACCATGCATTATCTATTTAAACTTTATAATGGTAGAGTTACGTGAGCTCAAGGGATGCTGGATAGAATTTGTTCTTGCGTTTGTTTGACCTATCTTAAGATGGTGAGAATTTGTGTATTCATTTGGCTAACAATTAACATACGGTATTTTTTTTTTAATCTCAGCTAAGTTATACTGCTAATGTTTATTAACGTTTCCTTTTCTATCGTGTATGTTCATCTGCCTCTGTATGTTATTGCAATTTAAATGTCTTTTTTTTTCTTGGTGTTTCAGGTGAGTAGACGCACTTTTTCTCATTAGAACCATAGTTAGGTAAGTAGAGTTGTGGCAACAAGAGAAGATGCATCACCTGTCGCAGTAAGGTAAGTGCAAATGGTGTTAAACCGGTAGAATACCACTAGATGTTCAAGCTAGAGGGTAAAAACTAAACCATGTTATGAAGATTTAGTACATTAGAATGTTTATGATTTCTCGAAGTCTTTAAAGTCTTTTGCCTTTCTGTCTGAGTTTTTCGAATCGCAAGTTTGTTTCGAGATCCGTCAGTGAGTGAGCTTGTCTAGTCGATACTAGATTTCATTTGTTTTTTTTCCCCTTCCTTTTGGATTTGTGTGTATATGTGAGTGTATTTTTCCCCAGTTCGAAAACGTAATACCTGTACAAATATTTAATTTATATTTTCAAAAAAAGGAGTTAAAAAATTGATATCATTGAATGACTTTTGTATCATTTTATTGCACGCATGTGTAGGAATCAGCCTAACTTTCCCCCAAAGATTCAATACTTTTATAAAGCTTTCATTGGGAAAAAAGAGCGTACAGCTAGATAGCAACTGCTGAAGACTTATATGTGGCAATATTATAATTATCCATAAAGATTTTACTGCAAGGTAAAAAAAAAACAAAAAGAAAAAAAAAACGCTTATGTCTAGGCATGGATGATTGTCTCTAATCGCTACAAAAAAACAAAAAAAACAACAACACACACAAAAAAAACCCCCAGCAACAACAACAAACTCTACGTGGAAGTAATATAATAAAAATGAAAAAAAACAACAAAAAAACAAAAAAAACCTCCCCCTCCTTGACCACTATTTTTATTTCCTATCTGTCCATTCTCTTTTTTTTCTTTTCTACTCTCCCTCCCCCCTCTCCTTTCCTTACATTTCCGATGTCAGTGCTCACACCACAAGTGCACGTACGAGCACGTACAAACTTTGCTCTCCGTCGTTCTCCTCGTCATTCAGCTTTCATTCTCATTAAAGCCGGAGCCATGATTAGAGAGGTTGTGTCCAACATTATTATTATCGCCCTAGATGACCCATGGTGATTTCTGACAGGAAAGGGTTAATGCTTGATTGGGCTGAATAAAGATTTCTGTAGTCTTTTCTGTATTAAAATTGTTATATTATTTACATGATCAGAGCGCATTTAGATCACATATTTTTCGTTTATTAACTATACTGCATGATTTATTGTTTGTTAATTTTAATTCAAAATGAATCGAGCTAACGACTTAAAACAAAGAAGAAAAACAACAACCACCGAACGGACTGAAAAATGAGCATAGGAAATAACAGAACCACGAAACATAACGGCAATAAATAAACAACTCCCTCCCTCTCTCTCTTTTTCTTTTTTTCTTTTTTTTCTGTCTTTTTTTCTTTCTTTCTCTCTCTCTCTCTCTCTCTCTCTCTCTCTCTCTCTCTCTCTCTCTCTCTCTCTCTCTCTCTCTTTCTCTCTTCAGATGTCCCATATAGCAAACAATGCCAAGAACTAAATTATGTACACAAAAGTGCGTGCATGCACCATTAGCCATAACATTGGCAATACGATATAAATCTTAGCAAGGTGGTATTCTACATTGTTGGATTGTGGGAAGTCATGGGAAATGTTCAAGAAACAGAAACATCACAAAGTTATTTTTGAAAATTCGTTTGCGCACCTTTTGCGTAATGTTAATCGGATCAATCCCTCTTGTCGGATGAGATAATTATAGTTCTTGTTTTCCAACTGCGTTCCGTAAGGCTGTGAAGATAATAGAAATGTGATTATTATAAAAATCCGAAAATAATGAAGGTGCTTATTTGTAGTCTAAACCCCAATTTTCTTTCTTTTTTTTTCTAGTCGACCTAATTTTATTCACAATCATTATTGCTGAAAGAGAAAAAGATTATGTAGGAAGAAATACAAAGAAATCATTACGTTTGCCTTCTATTACAATAAATATATTACCAGATACATGATTGTAAGAGCTGAACCCTTTTTGTTTACAATGAAGGATGAGTATGCCATGATCGAGGTTTATATACCTTACAAACAAACCAACAGAAAAAAAAAACAAATAGAAACTACACACAACCAAAAAAACAAACACATCAACTATATCATTTATTATTTTATAGTAAAGAAGACTAAAAAAAAAATATCCCGACTGCAGGATTTGCCCCTCCGCAATAACACAAAGTCATGAGACATAAACGTAACTGTAACACTAAAGTTAAGTTTTTGTAACGTCAGTGCTTCGATGTAATACAAAATGCACAAGGGACGTGCCAGTTATCAGATGTAGACCAATCACAGTACACGTACAGTATCACTGTTATTTCAAAGGTCTTCCTCTCTCCCTCTCTCTATCTCTCTCTCTCTCTGCCTCTCTTTCCCTTTCTCTGTCTGTCTGTCTGTCTCTCTCCCTCTCTCTCTTTCTCTCTACCCCTCTTTCCCTTTCTATCTCTCGCTTTCTGTCTGTCTGTATGTCTCTCTGTCTTGTTCTATGTGTCTCTTCCTGTATCTCTCGTTTATCCTATCCCTATTAGTTTTGTGTGGATGCTAGCTATAGGTATATAAATAGCAGCTATTTATATATCTTTGGTGCTACATGTAGTCTATCAACCCCACTGTAGGATGGTACTTAGCGTGCCTGTCGTTCTATCTCTCCCACACATTCAATCGCCTTGCTCTATGTGTTTGTACTGTTTTTGTCTTCCCCTCAGGCTGTATCTGCATGACTGTGGATCTTTTTCTTTCTTTCAGTTTGTCTGTCCACACTTCTCTCTCCCTCCTTCTCTCTCTCTCTCTCTCTCTCTCTCTCTCTCTCTCTCTCTCTCTCTTCCCCTCCCTCCTCCATCTTCTCACCATCCGCATCTCCGCAGCCTTTATTCAGTTTGGAGCATTGGCACTGGTTACATTAATGGTATCACTCGCGCGTGAATTACATTTTGGCCTCATTGCTATCAATAGGACGCCAAGGGCAGACCTCAGACCTAAGCCCAGGCAAAGCACCAAGGAGAGGACAAACTGAACGGTGCGTGCTATTTGGCATATAGCGGCACACTATGTGAAACCCATATAGACGGACTTGAATTTGAAAGAAAGACTATATGCACAAATTGAGGGATAGAAAAATGGATAGAAAGACAGACAGGCAGACTGACAGACATAAAGGCAGACAGGCAGGCAGGTAGGCAGGCAGACATAGAGACGGACATAATAGATAAGAGACGGACATAATAGATATATAGATAGATAGATAGATAGATAGATAGATAGATAGATAAATAGATAGATAGATAGATAGATAGATAGATGGATGGATAGATACATATATAGATACATTGGTAGATAGATTACTTGATTGACAAATAATTTGTTCGGTAGATAGATAGAGAGAGATATATTGGTTTTGAAAAGAGAGAGACATATATACATCAGGACCCATTTTTCTATTACACACATTTACACACTGAAGCACACACACACACACACACACACACACACACACATCCAGGCACACACCAACACTCGAGTCAACGGATGTGTCTGGGTGACAGCCAGAAATAGAACACCGGTCGGCAAGAGTATCAGTCAAAGGCAGATAAGAATTTGCGTCTGAAACAAGCAGGAAAATAGTCAAAATAGTACATTTCTAAATATAGACGCCGTGCTATAGGGTCGACAATTATGCGGGTTTTGTTTTTCGAAAAAGATTTTTACGAGCATTGATAGGATGAAGGAAAGAGAGAGGGAGAGAGAGAGAGAGAGAGAGAGAGAGAGAGAGAGAGAGAGAGAGAGAGAGAGAGAGATAGGGGAGTGAGTGAGACAGGTGGCAAAAGAGAATTAAGGAGCGCCATGAAGCAGTTTGGTATATCCTAGAAAACGTATAAGGCAGTAGAGAAAACTAAAAGTTTATGAAACTGAGCATACAAATTAGCATGGAGACTTATTAAATACAGAATAACATGAAATTATAGATAGTGGTGGAAGGAGAATGAGGAAAAAGTGTGAAAAAAATATACAGACGTTAGGAAGACAGAAGGTATACATACTAACAGTTAAACAGAGAAACAGGTGCTGCCTCTCCGCGTAACAGAGAGGACTGTTATCTCGTGTCACCCTGGATGCGTGAAGATCTGTTTATGGCATCCTGGGTCTAACTGATTTCAAAGCTACCTAAAGCCAAAACTTAAAAAAGCCACACAAAAGTCGTACTCTTAGGCATTAAAAATTTTATTCTTTTAGCATAAATGTGTACATTAATGCGGTAGGTTAGGTTGGCAGCTCGTCAATGTCCACCCTTCCAGTACCCCATAGAGGGACTCCTATCTGTCCTTTACCAGTTCTAAAACCATACCCCTGGACCTGAAAAGTTATATGGACGCTTAGCCCTAGAGCAATTCACACATTTGTCAAGTGAGCGCGACAAAAGACTGTTCAGTGTTCACTGGGCGTCTCGCGCGGTAGCTGAGAGTGTTTGTGCTTCGTTAGCGGGATTCAAACTCCTTTCCCTGAATGTGACTGCTGCAGAGAGATGACTAGCAACCCAGCAGGGCCAGCACCATGCTGCTCGCACGTCCGGTTTATTCCTTTTGTTTTGATCAGGAGAAGCAGTCACACACTTAGGTCTAGCTGTAGCTCTATGGTGACCTACAGATTAGGTCGAAAGACGGACGCGGGGTTCCTACGCAATAGTTCCGTGGTTCAAGTCCTGGCGATTTCGCTCCCTACTGTATGTGTCGGTGTCAGTTTAATATGACCAGCTATCCGGCTATCCCCACCCTGTCTCGTGTGTGGCAGCACATAAATTATCAGACGTCAGTCTTGGGGCCCGTCCATAATATAGGCTATACAGTGCTGGTGTTGGACGTTAAACCAACTCAACGAGCAATATCAGTCAGTTGCTTAAACATCCTACTTCAATACTAAAATCCAATAGGCTATATAGTCGAAAGACGAAGAAACGAAAAAAATATGCAGACGACTTGGACAGTTACCGAACCGCCACGTCATTGTGCGACGCCCCTAATTTATACACAGGGTTCAAGACGAAGTACAAAGCGACAAGGGCAATTCATATGACTTTGACGTGGATCGAACCTGCAACCCCATTGCCCAAACAAGGCTTAGTGTGCTGACCACTCTACAATCCTTTTGTTTTGGAGATTTGTGGGAAAGACCTACATTGAGACTTGAGGGTTGAGAACGCATTGCCTTGTATTACAAGCAAAGTTACTGTTCTAGCGTTATCAGAGACACGGCTGTTTCATTATTGCGTGTTCAGAACAATGTTTGAAAATGGAGAGGGGAAAAATGTGTGAAGAAGAGAACCAGCTGTCACCTCCGTCCTCATCCCCGGCTGGTTCATTCAGCGTGTTCACTCTTTCATACCAGACGCCCTTGTTATGTTTTACAGCATTTGCGATCCACGCTACAATAGCAAATGACACAATCACGACACACAGCCATGGGGGTGTTCTGATCCCTCATTGGTCACCTAAGATTGGAGTAGAGCTCTGATTGGGCGCCGGTGAAGATTGCCTTATCTATAATCTTCGTGTTTTTTTTTGTTTTTTTTTTGCTCTAGGTCCATTAAACTTAAAGCAAAGCCTATTTAATTTGTTGTGTGTTTGACTTCTTTATTTCAGCTGCACGCGAACGGGTTGTATAGATGTGTGGTTGGTAGTGCACGATGCTGCACTTAATCTGAAAGAACAGAGCTGCTAAACTTTCGCTAAAAGGGCGTATTAAACTACGGGTTTTATAATAATTAGTTTTTGTTTTCTGTGTGTGTGGATAAAATGTACCCTTCGATACATTGCATGTGGTAGTGGGGGTTGCTCTGAATTTCCTCATGCTATAATTTCAGGAGATTCGATCTCTATATTAAGTTACGTTTTTGTTTTAATATTCCCGTTCTCAGTTCGTGGTCTCTGTCTTTTTTCCCTCTCGTCTCCTATCCCCACTCTCCCTGTCGCTGTCTTTGTCTCTTTCCCTCTCTCTCTCCCCCTCTTTCTCTCTCTCTCTCTCTCATTCTACCTCTGGTCCTCGCGCTTTAAAAAAATGAAATTAATATTTCTTTCTCTATCTTTGTTCCTTTATAAACATACAGTCTCTCTTTTTGAACGCTGCTCTAAGCTTGCCGAAAATGAGAATTTTTACCATGTAAAGAAATCACTCGCTCCATTAACAGCCATTATTTTTTTTTTATCTTTGCAAGCACACGATCAAGATCTGCAACGACTTGGCTGACATTTCCGATTTGAATGTATTGAATTTCTTACAAACAAAAATAGAGTCATTAAATCGTCCCAGCGCCTCTCTGACTCCTATTTGCTCTCTATGTCGCTCTCCCTTCTACCAACTCCATTCCCCTTTCCTGCCACACATGCATAATTATACTGTTGTTATTTTTTGTTGTTGTTGGTGTGTGTTTGTGTTTTTGTTTTGCCATTCTAACAAAGGTCTGCATCTTTATGATTTTCAGCAGATTTTTATCGCCATATTTTAAGCACACACAGACATGGAAAAAAAATATTCACCCACTGTCTCATTCACTGAGAATTCGACTTGTGTTAAATTTTCATTTTTTCTTGTTACCAGTCATTTGGCCATTCTGCTACAAGCGATCCTTTGTCACACAATGCACGTTTGGCTAACTACTCTCTCTCTCTCTCTCTCTCTCTCTCTCTCTCTCTCTCTCTCTTAACTGTGCATTCCTCTTGTACGGTTCTAATTTTTGTATTTGGATATTCAAAAAAGGAGCTCTAATACAAATCAAAAGGTTTTTGTTGTTGCATCCTAATTTATCTTCCTAGGTTTAGTGACGAATATTTATGCAGAGAAAGAAAGAACGGACACGTCACTCTCAGCTGAATGGCCCAAACAATTTTTTTAGCTTTCTCCTATCCTTCTTTATCTCTTCACTGAATCCGCAGTTACTGCCCTTGTTGCTCCATCCCCATCTCATTTTAGAGAAAGTTTTAGTGTGTCTGAGCTGTGCGACATCTCGCCAAAAAGAAACTGCGATGTGCCAATGCATTGTGGGAACTTTTTATTTTTTTAAACTCATTATAAGTATTGTATACACATTAGGTTTGCGTGTGTTTGAGGGTGATGGGTGGGGATGGGGGAGGAAACCTTGGTAGCGCCGGAATTCAAGCTTCGGCTTCCGAAACAGAAGGTCCGCGTTCGCTACCCACTTTTGCGGCCGCGCTTTTCCTACTACATGATCGTAGTTGTGTCTGGGTCGGTGTCAGTATTCTGGCCGAGTAAGTGTCAGATATCTCAGTTTAGGTCCCGTCCGCGATACAGACTAGTTTTTGACCTCCAGTGTTTAAATAGCCTTTACTATTACTGGGTATCCTCATATTATATTTTTTTCAATTGCCAATTACATAGTCAGCCTATCATGATTATTGAACAAGTTGCAATATAAAACACACGAGCACATCTTCTTTTTATCTCTTTTTCTTCTGTTGTCACTTCTCTCTCCCTCCGTAGTTCCACGTCCTCAAATTTTCCGGAGTACACGTAGTACATATATTTTTATCTGAAGCCGATGGTCCCGATGAGATTGGAACCGACCAGTGACCTTCTGCTTATTCGTCAAGGAAACTACCGACTGTTCCATCAGGTCACCCAACCTACAACTAAACAACCGCGTGGAATAAGCAACGACGAGAGAGCGTATTGCAAAATGTCCCTTTGCCATTTGGGAGCGTGCATGTTCATCCCCGAATGGACATAAATTACGCGACGATCCAGATAAATTGCAAATCTTCAACCTCTTGCTCCTTTGGCCACAGCACGACCATTTATGCGATAATGCCACCCCCACCCCCTTCCCCCTTTTCAGCCCTACTCCAAAAACTTAATATCCTATAAGCCCAGCTGGTCTATTGGCGTCCTCTAAGTCTACGAGATTAACGTCCCCCTCAGTCACTGCGCAACGCGGCCGGTCACATTACACTGTCCACTGATCCAATCAGTAATTTGAGGGAGGGGGTGGTGGGGAAGAGGGGGAGGAGACCGATACGGCGTGGATAGGGCGTAGTTCGAACGCCACCCCCTCCTGCATCAGAGGCCAACGCTTTGCTCCTTAATCCCGGCGTCACCACCACCACAGTCCCCTCCCCTGCACAACGACTCAGCTTTTTCCTTGTTTGACAATACAGCGCGACATAGCCTCTGGGCCTAGCCAGCCAATCTGGGTCTCCCATGATAGCAGTGAGGAGCGAGCCGGCGCATCGCGTTGTTTTGGGAGCGTGCACGTCTAACAGCTGATTCAGCCCCGACTGAACATGTGTGGCGGTTGTGCGAGGCAGTTCAGCAGTTTAGTGGGCGATGAAACTCGGCCAGAGCCGGGAGCTCGCAGTTCTCCGACCCTCTCTCTCGCTCTTTATTCCTTTTGCCAGTTGAAGAGCTGTTATTTTTCTCCTTGTGGCTCTCTCTCACCTCTACTGTGATATATACAGGAGATAAAGCCTTTGAGTTGGAGAAGTTTGTCTCAGCACAGTACATATACAGTATGGTAAATACTTCAGTACTTCAGACACCGTGCTTAGTTTAATTATTGTGAAACTTCATTAAGTTTACCAAAGGTAACCGTGAGTGCTTAGCGATTTAAAAATCACCCGTAGGGATTCATTGTGGCAATAAAGCATTGTGCAAATTGTGCATTATTTCTTTTTTTTTTTCACTTCACTATTAATACTAAGATCATACACGCGAGTTTACTTTTTTTTTTCCATTCCTATTTTTATTGTGGCTATATTCATGAACACCTCGAGGACCCTCTACATAGATGGACATGAATTCCTTTCACGTTATGGATGTACACGTACTTCACTGGATGGAATTGTTTCGGTGATTCATTACGTTTCAAGAGGATTGTGAACTGTGCGTTATTGTGTAAGATCATAATTTTCATTATTATTATATTTTTATCTTTATTATTATTATTATTATTATTATTATTATTATTATTATTATTATTATTATTATTATTTTTATTTTTATTATTATTATTATTATGATTATTATGATTATTATGATTATGATTATTATTATTATTATTAGTATTATATTTTTTCACAAGTTTCTGTTTCCATCAACGCTTTTGCTTCTGATTAATCATAAAATACATGCTTGTGCAACAATTATAGACCACTGACGTAAAAAGTTATTTGCCAATACTACTTAAAGGTAACATTTTCTTTTCTTCACGGTATGGTGAGTTACTATCTTTCCTAGACTCTAAATACAATTGGTTGATCATCCTTCGCCACTGCCACCTTCTTCTCCTTCACCATCTCATTCTCCACCCACTATCACTACTACCGCTGCTAATGCATATGCTACTACTTCTACTTCTCTAGTACTCTACTACTGCCGCTGCTACAACTATTAATGCAGCTGCTACCACTACTACTACTACTACTGCTGCTACTACCACCACCACTACTACTACTACTGCTGCTGCTGTTATACTACTACTACTACTACTACTACTACTACTACTACTACTACTACTACTACTACTACTACTACTACTACTACTACTACTACTACTACTACTACTACTACTACTACTACTACTACTACTACTACTACTACTACTACTACTACTACTACTACTACTACTACTACTACTACTGCTGCTACTGCAACTACATGTACCACCCTTGTATTGGGGGCAGGGGGGGGCGGCTTTTTCTTCTGTTGCAACTACATAATAAGTTGGCAATGCAGCCAAAGCATTATAAGCCTGACTTTCGAATAACAACCTTTGCCCGTGCAGAGCAACGAAGCGGTGTATGTAGGGCCTGAGGTTTGTACTGCATACAGTCCTCAGTAGTACTGGTTGTTTTAATTGTACAATTCTGTGCTCAAAACATGTGCCTCTTTCCATTCAGTTTTAATTAACAACTGCAGCATTTTGATATTAAAGCACCCTCTTTTATACGTTTACATTGGCATTTTCTTTCGCCTACCTTTTTACATTTAACGCCAAGCTATTCTCTTATCTTCTCTGTCTGTCTTTCTCTGCCTCTCTGTTTGTCTGTCTCTCTCTCTCTCTCTCTCTCTCTCTCTCTCTCTCTCTCTCTCTGTGACATTCTCTTTTTCTTCAGTGTATAATCTATAATTGCATACCAAATGGTTGTTCCCCTCCTAAGCCAGGTTTCGTTTCGTTTGGCCTACACCAATAAAATTAACATGAATAAAACCATTAGCTTCGAGACCATTTTCAGCTGCTGTATCTCAGATACAGGCTCTTTGTTCAAGTAAACTATAAAACTCGTAACAAAAACATTACCTTCTACCTTTTCATTTCTTTGAAAGGCAAGATGGCTCAGCTTGTCTTTATGTTTTTCTCTCTCTACCGTTCTCTCATTTGTGTCCGTCTGCCTGCCTGCATGTATGTGTCTGTCTCTCTCTCTCTCTCTCTCTCTCTCTCTCTCTCTCTCTCTCTCTCTCTCTCTCTCTCTCTCTCTCTCTCTCTCTCTCTCTCTCCACTCTTTCTGTGTTTCTTTCTTTTTATTCTCTGCTCTCTCATTGAGACCGGTGAAATTTTTAGTAACGCATCCATGCTACAACTCCATAGCCCGAACTTTTGCCAATCCCCCGCGGCGCAACACTACTACTAATGAATGCTGTACAACCATGTATAACAAATTTAAAAATCTTGGTTTAGTTGTTAATCTGTGGCGTGCTCAATGAATCCCGTACGCACGTAGCCTATTTATTCATAAACTCAGTTATAAATACAAGTTTAACTAAAATAATCGCGGAGGTGTCAGTCACTTGTCTCTATACATTAGTACCGCTTGTGACGTATCGGTCACATAAACCCTTCGAGCATCTGTATCGCAATTAGCTCAACTTACGCAGTAGAAATAAATTCCTAGATCTATCAATGATGCTACGTGTTAACATTTTTTAATAACAATCTAATGACTACCTGATCATGTCGAAACCAAAGTTCATTTTTATTTCAATAACCTCAAAAAAAACAAAAAAAAAAACAAAAAAAAAAAACAAAAACAAAAAAATTGAAGACCCCCTGTAAACTGTCATTTAAGATCAACAGGGGCACCAACAAGGCACGTATGGACTTGACCTAACAATCAAAAGATTAAAACATGCAATTCTGTTGTCTACACGCCTAAGCATGCTTCACCCTCAGTCTCTCGGTCTTTATCTTCATCTTCTTTCTTGATAATCCTTCTTCCTTTTTTTTCTTCTCGCGTGTCTCTCTGTTTCTTTCTTTTTATTTCGATTTTCCTACACCATTCTCTATCTGTCTGTCTCTGTGACTAAATCTATTTTTTGTGTGGTCTATATCTGTCTCTGTCTGTGTGTGTCTTTCATTCTCTCTTTTACTCTCTCTTTCTTTCACTCTCTTTACTTCTCCCCCTCACCCTCCCCATTCATTTTCACCTTATAATTTGATCCGTACTATTTATCAACCTATTTGACCAACCCTGCTTAACTTTATAGTTTTCCCCTTGCACGCAGTAACCTTTATATTATAGCGATTTATCACAACCGAGTGTAAAGTATACCGAGAGTGCTTTGACCGTAGACGCGACCAGGGCTAGCCCTATCATGTACTTATTTAGTTATTAGTAGGAAACACATACCAGCACCAGTAACACTGTTGAAACCAGAAGTTCGTCTTCACAGCCGGATTGATGGCTTTTCGGATAAATAATAAAAGGACAGGGCAGTGCGAAAAGAACAAAACGGTATGTTTGTGTGTTGGTGAGAGGGAAGCGAGAGAACAGAGGAAGTTTTTGAACATTGGAGATATATATGGAGAGAGCTAGAGAGAGAGAGAGAGAGAGAGAGAGAGAGAGAGAGAGAGAGAGAGAGAGAGAGAGAGAGAGAGAGATAATAATAATAATAATAAATAACATTATAATTATAATGATGATGATAATAATAATAATAATGATAACAAGAAGAAGGAGAAGAAAAAGAAGAAGAATTAAAACAATTATAATGATATTGATGCTGATTGTGATGATAGTGATCTTGTGCGGATTAATATAACAACGAAGGGGGTAAGGCAGAAACT
>RQTK01000015.1:951726-992620 GCA_003991915.1 Elysia chlorotica | reverse complement strand
TCTACTTGTTGTGGTGCTCCTCTCTCTCTCTCTCTCTCTCTCTCTCTCTCTCTCTCTCTATCTCTCTCTTTGTTTATGTCTGTCTGTCTCTCTCTCTCTTTTATTCAAACCATACTTCTCATCATCTTTCATAATTCATCTCTTCCACCTCTAATGATCGGCATATCGTTTTATGACGGGATTTTTTTATTGAAACATTGTCCATCTAAACGACACAACGGTTAACTTAATTGCGGCATTCAAAAATCCGACCAAGTTAGATAGATAGGCATATTCATTGTTCTATTCACTCAAATGACTTAATATTTTCTCGACTTAAATCAAATGACTTAACATTTTCCCGACTAAAATCAAATGACTTAACACTTTCCCGACTTCAATCAAATGACTTAACACTTTCCCGACCTAAATCAAATGACTTAACATTTTCTTGACTTAACTCTAGTAAAAAAAAAACACCCTAAACCAGTGAAGTCTCAATACCAAAGTGTCTTTTGTGTTTATTAAATTTTCACAAGAATCGCTCCCTTAACTGCTACGGATTGTATCTGTGGAAAGATAAAACGGGTAATTTTCACAGTCCACAGTTAATGGCCACTGAGGGAATAGAGATAAAGGTCACAGCCATGTAGTCGCAAGTGCTCTATACTTCTTGTGTATATCTCGCTTCGAAACGTAGCGGTTGTAAAAGACTTAAGATAGCGTTTGCAATACTTAAGATTACACCGGGAGGAAGGAAGAGAGAGAGAGAAGAAGGAGGAGAGAGAGAGAGAGAGAGAGAGAGAGAGAGACTTAGAGAGGCACGCCACCACTAGCTAAACCTTTCTTTCACCTTCATGTTTACACTGCGATTAGCTCCAAACTTTTCTTTTATCTTTACTTCTCAAAAGGGAATACTCAGTTGGAGGAAAGTAAAAATAAAAGACTAAAGCAATAACTACTAACATATAGGGCGTATATACGCCGCATCTAAGTAGGAATTTTTAATACGACTTTAGAGCCTGATAAACTGACAAGTTCACTACTTTTCTTCCATCAATCGGAAGAAAGTAATAGTATGGTGTTTTTAGTGCCTTAACCCCCCCCCCCCCCAACAATGTCGTTGAAATTTTAAGTAAAAAACTAAACCCACCGAAGCAATTTAGATTGTTAATGTTCGTTTGTTGTTGTTGTTGTTGTTGTTGTTGTTGTTGTTGTTGTTGTTGTTGTTGTTGTTTGTGTTTGTGTAATTTTTTGGCCAATTTTCACCCCTTCTCTTCTTGTCGTTCTTTAAATGAAGAAGCACAGTGTTGCTCTGCACATCATCGGCCTCCTTCATGATCCTATACTTATGAATTTATCTGTGTTCTGGTTTGCTCACATTGGTCTGTAAGTACAACGTCGCGATAGCCTGCGACTCGTCGTGGGCCTTCTTTATCTCATAATTACGCCGATTCGCAAACTACTGTGACGTTGTACTTACGGCCCTTGTTAATGCATGCACATCTATTTAGTTTTCGATCTATATTGTATGAAAAATAACTTAGCAAATTAAGGTATCGTTACTGTTATGCATCGTTTTCGGCCTCTGCGAATCTCCTTAGCGCAGCGTTACCTGCATTGCTGATTAAAAAAGGAAAGGACAACTTAAGCATATTATTGCACTGTCCTGTATCCCAGGTGTTTACATATCCTTATAAACCTCAACAAAAATTTGTAAAAAAAAGTTATCGCCGTATATGATCCCCCAGGGGAACCTAGGATACGTTAAACCCGGAGAGAGGAGAGAATTCTCTCCCTCCCTCTATAGAGAATTTAAAAATTAAGCTACCGCGACTTTGTACTTACGGCCCTTGTTAATGCATGCACATCTATTTAGTTTTCGATCTATATTGTATGAAAAATAACTTAGCAAATTAAGGTATCGTTACTGTTATGCATCGTTTTCGGCGCAGCGTTACCTGCATTGCTGATTAAAAAAAGAACAAGACAACTAAAGCATATTATTGTACTGTCCTGATTTCTTAGTGTTTAAATATCCATATCCTTATAAACTTTAAAAAAATGTAAAAAAAAATTACCCCGACCACTATTATCTTGCATCTTTAGGATAAAAAACAACCATGTAGAATTGTTATCCTAAAATTCGTTTTGTTATTTGGGACAATTATTGAAACTATCGCGTACACTGACATTTTGATTCCACCTCTGGTTTATTTTTTTAATTTATGAATTTCTTCATATCTCCATCTCACGTTCAGCCCACGTTTCGAGAAAATTAACTTAATCAGAATCGGTTATGATGGAATAACAAGAATTAAAGGCTCAGTGATCTCCGTCACCTCCTGCCCCACTTCTTGTACTAGAGGATTTAGGTCAGCCCTAATCCCTGGTGTAACCACAGTAGACCGGTTGACTTTCTTAAGTCATTAAGGCCATGACGTGAATGTAACTCTAGTCTCCCTAAACACAAGTACAACACACAGGACTTTAATTGCTGCAAACGTCAGCCCAGCGATTGGTGTCCATCGTTTCCTATAGGTTTTTATTTAATTTTTTTTATTTTTAGCATAATTACCATCTTTATTAAATTAATTATCTGTTCGTTATTGAGCGCCCATCGTTAACAGACATCAATGTGGAGAGCTGGTCACAAGATTGGATAAAGTTTTTAAAGAGAAAGGGGGGGGGGGAGCGAGCGAGCGAGCGAGAGAGAGAGAGAGAGAGAGAGAGAGAGAGAGAGAGAGAGAGAGTCACCGATATGATCGGAGTGAGCAGGTTTTAGCGTAATAAGTGTACCAGTGATTTATCTCTAATATATCACGATTTTTAGAACAGATTAGTACTCAGAGAATACTTTCTGTTCAGCCTTCTCTGCCTGCACTGTAGCAATGAGAAATAATCTAACTGTTCATACTATGTATAACTCACTTGGACTCTAACGGGAAATATTTGTCTTCTTCGGTGTCTTTGTCTGCTATTTTTGGAAGCGGGTTGCAGTATTGTGAACTCGCCAACCTTTCAAACTCATACTATCTTTTTTGGTAATTAGGTACCAAATAGTCCAGTCGGTAGTTCTTTTGTCTGACAAGTAGAAGATACAATGTTCGAGCCTGATCTGGTCTCTTCGCTTCCGTATAATTTTGATTTGTCAGGAAACGTATAATTACTCGTAGATACGTGTAAAAGCAAATAACCAGTAACTTCCAGAACACACATCTGTTGTTAACACACACACCCACACACCCACACACACACCCACACACCCACACACACACGCACACACAGACACAAACCCCAGCTCATTTGTGCTGGATTAACTGACTGATAACTACGAATGTTACGCTAGTGTTTTTTCGGATTTCCCCCAAAATCTACATTACAAAGATATTATGCAATAGAAGGCAAAAAAAAATAAAAATAAATTCATATATATTCAATACCTGTATTCGACTGCAGTAAATCGGTTTGATATTCACATTCTCATTGGCTTTGCCTGAAGCGAGTTCTGTTTGCTGGTAAAGCTAAGCGTATTTAGACAAAAGAAAAATCGATTATAGGGCAAATACACAACTTAGTTTTCCTCTCAATTCATTAGTATTGCTACACCAAGTTATCTTTTTAGCGAGGGGATTATGACAGTTAAATACAAAATTAGAAAAAGGCTTCAGAACACATTACGATGAAAGAAAATGTTTTAGTTGTTGTTTTTCTCCTTTAAGCTTTGTGGGGCATTCACGAGGACCTGTGTGAATTCTTGCGATCGCCCTCACTTGAATCTTCTAAAGATCCACTAGATTTGTAAAACACATGGATCATTGATAGCAAGTCTTTAGAATTAGAAACAACTTTTTTTCATTTGCAAGAATAGGTTAGAGTTAAATTGAAAAAGCCAAAAACAACAACAACAACAACAACAGCAACAACAACAACAACAACAACAACAACAACAACAACAACAACAACAACAACAACAACAACCAAACAAACAAACAAACAAACGAACAAAAAAACCCTGCAGCTTTAATAGCACAATTTGCTCTGGCCACATCACGTGTGTTCTATTCAGCGCTAAACATAATACATACGTATGGGGGTGTTATTTTACTCAATAAAGTATGTTGCCTTATTAGGAAAATAAAGGAAGAGGGTAGGGCTGAAATAAAGCGTGACTGTTTTGTGACTGTTTTGTGTTGCTAAGAGTTTTTCTGCAAGAAGTACTTATTATGAAGCTCGTAGAGTCGTATTTCTTCGCCTTTGAGTTAAAAATCATCGATAGCTCTAAATGAGTTAAATTCCCATCTCGGCCTCATACTTGTACATATTTAATACCGCAAATATTCAGAACCACAAGCCGAATGCTATGTACACCTTCCTCTCTTGCAGCATTTAAAATTAAGCTCATGCAAAATCTAAGCTGTGCTCCACCCTCCCCACCCCCCGCCTTTCTTTTGTATCCATTACATAACTCTCTCTACAACACGAACGACACAGCTTTCTAAATGCATTAATTCGTGCATTGTTCTTTTACTTCGGTTTTGTTTAAAACTTACACCATACTTTCATCACCCGGAAACTTGGCAACCAATTCTTTTGCATTTTCCCTACATAGATCTATTTCTAAAATTGAAATTTCCATTTTGACATATAAAACCATGTCGAAATCAGAAAGATCTTTCCCTAAGATCAGGTCGAATACGGAAATTACAAGATATTATAAGATAATAACGGTTTGAAAGGGCAATGTTGAGATATAAAAATCTATCATCTAGATTTTTAAAACTACAGGTTTCGTGCAACACGAGCAATAATTATGATTATTTTTTTTCCATTTTCGTTGCTGTTTTAAATATTGTAAAGCTGTTCTGTTTCAATTTGTTCTCTGTTAGTTTTTTTAAATTTGTTTTTATTTAAACGAGTTTTCGTTGCTATCTCAACTCTTCGCACACATACTGTTTTTTTTTGTTATGCACCTTCCTGCCATGAAAGCTAATTTCTCAATAATGACCCCTCTGTTTTCCTCTTTCTGTTATTTTTGCACCCATATGCAAGATCAAGCTAAACCGGTCTAGAACAGTACAGTCAAAGCAAACGGTGATACAATCTCGAGGGAAAGTGAAAAGTGATACTTCTAGGTCGCGTTGGTGGAGAAATGGGCGTCATTTTCTGTTTTAGCCAGCGTCAGCTTTGCAAATCAGAACAGCCACGTAATGTTTTTGGCATGCTTTAAAAATAAATGTTCTTCTTTTCGATGCTGATTTCAGATATGCTATTTATATTAAAATTGGTTGAAAAAAAGTGTTTTAAAAAACTGCTCCGCCAGGAATTCACGTCCGTCTACGGGCCAAACTAAGTGCAGTGCTTAACTTGCTGTCATGGAATTTTTTGACGTCCGTTGGCGTCTGTGACGGATGAACACGGACCAGATTCACTCGCGCGCTAACGGTTACTACAGTGAATTGGATCTTCCGTCAAGTAGACGGGACGGACTGACGCGGGTGGCGAATGCACTCGGTGGGGGCCAGTCTCTCTCTCTTCATCCCACCTCTCTGTGATTTCCCCATCTCTCTTGTTCTCCCCCTTTTTCTTTTTTGCTCTCTCTCTCTCTCTCTCTTTCTCTCTCTCTCTCTCTCTCTCTCTCTCTCTCTCTCTCTCTCTCCTCCTCTCTTTTTCTCTCTCTCTCTCTCTCTCTCTCTCTCTCTCTCTCTCTCTCTCTCTCTCTCTCTTTCTCTAATCACCTCCTCTGGTTTTTAGTCTATTTTTGTTTTCTTTTATTTGAATCACCGAGACATCCAACAAGTCATCTCTCGACCGTACGGCATACGTCTAACAGCGAACAAGACGGGACATCATTTTTCTTTTATTTTGGAGATGCTACTGTTGTGTATCTAGCATTCTTGCTACTGGTAGCCAGTTGAATGTCGTTCCCGAACTCCTTTGAAACATCAAATTTTCGCAGAGGTGTGTATTTTATGAGTTCAGAGGCCGTTTTCTGTTTGTCTCGAAGCAACCTCCTAGCAGTCGTCAGTTGGAATGTAGTCTAAACATAAAACTCTGTGTCCGCTACACTGTCTCTTTTCCTTCCCATCACTTTCAGTCTGTCTTGACTTTCGCTCGGATGGAGATCTTCTTTGCAGCAAACTGTAAAGTGTAAAGTTGTTCCCCCTATTTCCTTGTCTCTGTTTTTCTCCCGGTTGCTCTGTTTCACTTCTTCTCTTTGTTCCTTTCCTTTTCTCCGGACATCATGATTTCTCACATTTGAAATCAACCTCTACCTTTACCTCTGACCACCATTTTCATCTACGCCGCCTTTCTGTTTTGCTTTTCTATCTATCTATCTATCTATCTATCTATCTATCTATCTATCTATCTATCTATCTATCTATCTATCTATCTATCTATCTATCTATCTATCTATCTATCTATCTATCTATCTATCTGTCTGTCTGTCTGTCTGTCTGTCTGTATGTCTGTCTGTCTGTCTTCTGTCTGTCTGTCTGTCTGTCTGTCTGTCTGTCTGTCTGTCTGTCTGTCTGTCTGTCTGTCTGTCTGTCTGTCTGTCTGTCTGTCTTATCTTATATGTCTCTCTATCTGTCTATCTCTGTCTGTCTATGTCCGTCTCTATCCATATCTATCCATCTTTATAACTCTATTCCTCTCTCTCTCTCTCTCTCTCTCTCTCTCTCTCTCTCTCTCTCTCTCTCCCTCCCTCTTGCTTCCAGTATACCGCCTTGCTCAACATGTTTTTAGCCTTGAAGGGTTCTAACACTGTAATTAACTCCCATACCGCTGCTCTGACAGTCGGGTCGATTTAGGCGGGGCCTTATCCACCTATATGGCATTGAGCTTCCTACAGACTGGGTGTGGTTAGTACTGGTTACTGCGTGTTCTGGTATACATACATCGTAGACACATTCAGATAATTAGAAGCCTAGTAATAACATAAATTTAGTTATTGTAATATTGTAATTTTTGAAAAAACCTCTCTTTTTTGTGTTTTTATCTGTGTGTGTAGGTAAAAGTGGAGTTGGGAACCAATAACTCATGGTATTTATAGGGGAAATGCATCTGCTTCGTAAAGTAATTAGAAAGGTACAGTAAGATGTGCATTATACACAAAATAGAAGCAACAGCATTTGTGTTGACAGCGATGGCAGCAGATGCAATGAAAAATAGTAACAACAACCACACTACTAACAAATGGAGCGTAGTAATAACTACATTATAGCACTACTACTGCTACTAATACTACTACTACTACTACTACTACTACTACTACTACTACTACTACTAATAATAATAACAATAATAATGATAGTAATAACAATAATAATGATGATAATAATAATAACAACAATAATAATAGATAAAAAGGCACAGTCATGGGAAGGATTTATTGAGATTCCTTCTATCTAGTTTGTTTACTACAACTTCATCTCTCCCCCTATGAATTATTCTTGAAGTATAATCGTCCCACTAAAAATCTATTTTGGTCGTTTACCTCGGGCTACAATTTATCACCCAAAGCAGCCAAATTCAACCCAAGCCCTTCCCGTGAAGCTTCGGTTACTGCGGTCAAGAACTTGTTCGTTTCGACTTGGACCTTGAGCTTAGGTTTGGACCTGTACTGCCAACCAGGGCAGACACCACGGTGTATAAATATCACAAGGTGGAAGGAATGTGTGTGTAAAAAAGGAGGGGGAGGCGGTAGCGCTGTGGTTAGAGTATTGGCTTTCGTCGTAATTTTTTTACTATGAGGTTCATGGTTCAAGACCCATCGTTTTTTTCCTACTGGTTCGATCGGTGTCAGTATAATGATAAGTGACCGACTAAATCCCAGGTATCCCAAAATGGGGCCCAGTCGCCGTATAGAACCTTTCTTAGGGAATGGGAGACGCAGGAGAGGGCTTTGCTTTTTTCCGCATAGTTTAAAAAAAATAATGAAGTAGGAATACGTGGGCTCAGTACTCTATTGATCGAACGCCATTAAAAATAAGATGGAGATAAAACAATGTACACAATGTACACGTAGTTCTGAACCGACGAAAGGCGTTACAAATACGTTTGTTTTTGTTCTTTGTTGTTGTTGCTTTTTTGTTTTGTTTTTTTGCATAACGTTGGCAGTACCGCTGGATTGGTTCGTCGTTGATGTCCCATGTAGTCTAGACCTAGGGTTATAAGTACAAAGTTGTGCTAAGCTTACGACTCCTCTTAAAGTATGCGAATAACGCGGCCTACGACGTGTTGTATTTTGTAAGCTACAGTGAGGTTCTACTTACGACCCCTATAGACCTAGTGCGTTAGTTGGCTGGGCTTGGTCGTAACACCGAAGGCTTGTTTTTAACTACCAGTACCGTCTGTTGGTCTTTACACTTTACTGGCCAAGGCCCTGTCCACAAACATTACCGTTCAGGAGCGTAGAAACAACGCAGAGGCTTTACATAGAGAGGGTCGTCCCGTTGTTCGGTACACAGGGAATTTTTGTTTCGTTTCAGATTTCCATTTTCAAAACATTAGATTCCTTATGTTTTAGATAATTGTTTTTTTTTTTTACTCATTGAAATATATATCGTAGAGTATTGTCGATATAACTCTTGAGTAAGTTCTTAAGACATCTTGAGTTTTTTCCCCTTTTGTTTCTAAATCGAAACTTATTTTTTACAGCAATTTAACTATATCTTTAATACATACACAAAAGCCTTTGGCAGGATTGCTTGTACGTGTATTAAAGTCCAATAAAATGTTGAAGAAAGACATGACTTTTAATCGTCACACAAGTGCTTGAGCAAAAAACGGGGTTATTTCTTCTGTTTTAAAAGTTCCAGAAAATCTCTGAACTACATTCAAGTAAAATTATTGTACAGTAACATTCGTGTTTACATGGTACTTTTCAAAAGCGCGAAAAAGTTCAGCGTTGTTTTTATGCACATTAAATGCACAATAAATTTTATAAAGGAGACTAAGGCTTGCCTTATCTATCTATCTATCTATCTATCTATCTATCTATCTATCTATCTATCTATCTATCTATCTATCTATCTATCTATCTATCTATCTATCTATCTATCTATCTATCTATCTATCTATCTATCTATCTATCTATCTATCTATCTATCTATCTATCTATCTATCTATCTATCTATCTATCTATCTATCTATCTATCTTCCTGTCTATACCCTATCTAGTTCGATATTTCGAATTGACTTATTTTACTTCACTTAAAGTTTCGATGAACAAAGGCCTATTTTTTCTTGTCAAAATTCTATCAGGAAACTTTGAAGGTTTAATATTTCCCCAGATATCTCTGAACCGGAAGGGTTTTGAATTACTGATGAACATCAGTCTAATGTCACAGGAGCAGGAGCTTCGTTGGAACAGGATCTCATGAGACATCAAATACCTCTCTC
Organism: Elysia chlorotica; assembly: GCA_003991915.1. Taxonomy (NCBI): domain Eukaryota; kingdom Metazoa; phylum Mollusca; class Gastropoda; family Plakobranchidae; genus Elysia; species Elysia chlorotica. The sequence continues at coordinate 983,233 of RQTK01000015.1, read as the reverse complement.
TATTTCTCTTGTTCTCCCTCTCTCTCTCTCTCTCTCTCTCTCTCTCTCTCTCTCTCTCTCTCTCTCCTCTTACTCTTTCTCTGTCTTTGTCTATCTGTCTCACTCTTTACCTCCATCCCTGGTTCACATTCTATGTCTATCCCTCTCTGTCTCTGTCTGTCTGTCTGTCTGTCTGTCTGTCTGTCTCTCTGTCTCTCTCTCTCTCTCTCTCTCTCTCTCTCTCTCTCTCTCTCTCTCTCTCTCTCTGTCTCTCTCTCTCTCTCTCTCTCTCTCTCTCTCTCTCTCTCTCTCTCTCTCTCTCGCCTGTCTGTCTGTCTGTGTCTCTCTCGCTCGCTGGCTCCATCGCTGTCTCGCTGCCTGTACGGAATTTTCTGGTCCCATCTCTTTATCAATTTTGAGAGAAGGAAAACCCCCCAAAAAGAAACCTTTCAAGGGACTCTTGTTAAAGCGTGCTTAAAGTTGTTTTTCGATGCCGTTTTCTGTAAGTGTAAGAGAACTAGACAAGTAGTGGTATGAAGAAAAATTTAGGGGAAACAACAAACCATCAGGAAGGGGAAGATCAATGAATGCGACACCTGTCGTGTGAGTATCCGCATGACCCATTTTTCTGGCCTGTCTGAAAGAACAGAAAAAATCCGCTGATTTATGCATAAAAAGTACTGCGCTGAGCTGAAGCCGGCGAAAGAACAATGAAAAGGCTTCAGTGTGTTAGGACCGCTAGTGTGTGACCGGTTTGGTTTGGTTAGTGTAGTGTGTAGTTGCGCCAGTAGGCAGCACTTCTTATAGCTCTGCACTTTTGTATTTTTTAGTGTGGATCTATGTATTTTCCAGTGATAAATGTTACACCTTTGTGAAGATCTAATTCTGGAGATTCTGGAGATATGTTTTATTTTGAATTTCATCAATCTAAAGTGAAATAATGTAGAGAATGTCACAGCACAGAGACTGCCCTGCTACGAGTGCATAATGATATCATCAGATGGGCAGACCAAAAGCACTGCACAGCACTGGTTTTGCTCGACTTAAGTGCTGCTTTTGACAACATAGACCAAGATCTACTGTTGCATCGCCTCCGGACATAGTTTGGAATCAAAGGGAAAGCACTCGAATGGATAGCATCATATCTCACTGAAAGATCTCAGTCAGTTCAGATTTTTTCTTCAGCCAGCTGCTCATCATCTTCAACTGGCGCAGTAACATCAACTGCAGTACCACTCTGTTATGGAGTGCCACAGGGCTCGGTCCTTGGCCCAGTTTTATTTACTCTGTACACAACACCGTTATCAGATATCATCGAAAAACATGAACTACATCATCATTTGTATGCTGATGACACCCAAGTATACATCCCTATAAGTGAGGGTAATGAAGACCAACAGGCACTTAAAATTAAAAACTGTTTGAATGAAATCAAAGACTGGATGCTTGTCAATAAGCTCAAATTAAATGACAACAAAACAGAGATAATTTTACTGGGCACAAACCAACAAAGAGCAAACATTGCATTCGATTGTCTGGAAATAGGCAATGCTACCATCTCTATTGAGTCAACTAAAGCCATTCGGAATCTCGGCTTTTACTTTGATCCTGATCTCTCGATGAAGACTCAAGTCACTCGGATGTGTCAAACAATGCATTATCATCTTCGGAATTTAGGGAAAATAAGAAAATTTATTGATGAAAATACTGCCAAAATTCTTGTCAACGCTTTCATTTTAAGTCATCTCAATTATTGCAACTCTCTTCTTTTTGGCGTTCCTGGTATCACTATGAAGAGAATTCAGAAAATCCAAAATAAAGCAGCCAGACTTATAACACTGAGTAAACAAGCAGATCACATTCATGAAATTTTACAAAAACTACACTGGCTGCCAATAAAAGAACGGATTCATTTCAAGATTCTCTGCTTGGTATTTAGATGTTTGAATCAGAGCTCACCCTGTTATCTGTCAGAGCTCATTGAAAAATATATACCATCTCGCAGTTTGAGATCTGCAACTGCCAATCAACTTGTTATTCCAAGATCAAGAACTTTACTTGGGGAAAGAGCCTTTTCCATCTGTGCTCCAAAGCTTTGGAATGTGTTGGATGTAGAAATTAAACAGTCACCATCTTTGGACCATTTCAAGTCAAAACTAAAAACGTTCTTGTTTAGAAAAGCATTTACTTAGGACGATGTTGTGGTATCTCTGGGATTCATAGATAGAATGTGTGTGTGTGTGTGTTCAGATAGTATGTGAGTGTTTTTATTAATGTTAAGCGCCATAGAGCACTACTGTGGATTTTGGCGCTTTATAAGTGAATTATTATTATTATTATTGGTTGCTCGTACAGTTAGACTGCGAACTTGGTCTTATTAAACGAAATGACTTTGTCTCCCATCTTTAGACGCTTTTGTTTGTTGTTTTGTTTTTAGCAAAAAACGTTTTATCTTTAAATTTTGAGCAAAAGAGGCCCGACGAAGTGAAAAAAATTAAAATGCAAAAAAAAAAATAATTTCAAAAATGACTTGCGCTATTTATACGATGTTTTATAATTACAACTGTAACTTACCATTACATTAGTTAACCGTTATGTGTACCGAGTATAGGGAACAAGAGGCGGCGAATAATATATATGGGCCTAGATTGATTGCGGTAGTGCAGTGTGTGCTTGAGAGAGAGAGAGAGAGAGAGAGAGAGAGAGAGAGAGAGAGAGAGAGAGAGAGAGAGAGAGAGAGAGAGAGAGAGAGAGAGAGAGAGAGACAGAGAGAGAGAGAGAGACGAGAGACAAGAGAGAGAGAGAAAGAAAGAGATGCAGACAGACAAAGTCAACGTCAGAGAAAGGACGCAGACAGACAGAGACAAAGTAAGAGAAAGGACGTCAGATAGAGAGACATACCGAGAGGGAAAAACAGACAGACACACACAGACGGACATATAGAGAGGCAAAGACAGAGACAAAGATAAGAGAGAACACCACTAGAAGGTCAAAGAGAGCGTGAGAGTAGCAGCTGTGGAGATAGAAAGTAATGATGAAATGAACTCCAAGTGTAGGAGCTCTGCTTTGCCTGTATTCACCAATGGCATAGTTTCTCAGTGAAAACCTTTGCTAAACAATGTCAGTTTGGGATCCACATTCATGTATATGTTTAGATTTGCGACCGAATACGGCAATGAGGAATGAGGGTTTATTTGAACACGTAAATAGTCGGTTAGGATGGTGTGCAAAAAGGATACTGTTATCAATAATTCTGTTGCTATTATTAACGACTATTTTACATACAACAGTAGCTTGTATCTACTCTATTTTTCCTGTTACATTTATAATTCACACACACACAAAAAAGAAGAAAAAATTTGAAAAAAAAAAAAAAAGAATTACTTGCCCGGCGCAGCCGAAATAAGTGCTCCATAGTTTTGAATATGTGTGTTCTAATCAGTGGAACTGTTTGCATTGATTAGACTGTTTTGCACAGTAGAGGTAAGGTATATGAGGAAAAAAACGTGTTTATGTCGGCAACACTTCTTGAAAAAAGGGTGGTTTTTTTCGGTGCTTAAGATGTCGTTTTGCTCTCTGTAATCAAATTAATATAAAACTACCGACTTTTACAGTGAACATTACATGCAGGAAACTTACGATGTTGAATTTTTATTTCATAGCTTGTCCCCCCCCCCCAAAAAAAAAAAAAAACAAAATAAAAGCAAAAAAAAAACAAAACAACAACAACAACAACAACAACTAAAAAAACATCAACGACAACAGCAACAAACTGAGTACACATGTACTAAGATTACTTTCCATGATGGAGAAACTACCGCTGAGAAAATTTTAATGTCAAATAAGAAAATTAAGCTACAAAAGGATATACTCTGAACGTCCCATCTTCATACAAATAAATCTCTAAAACTGCTTTAGGCATTGGCCACAATTGATCAGTTGTAATTAACTCCAGACAGTAGTCGTTGGATCAGTCAGGAATCGCAAATACCACGCAGTAACCGTTCCTTTTTATTATAAAGAAAATTACCGCCTTTGAACTCTTAACTGCTTTTCAGTCTGTATCGGTGCGTGTGCACGAGCTGCTGCTAACGCGGTATCGATTCTCACTATCGATTCTATGTACGGATTTTCGGGTCCCGGGGCTCAGTCTCGATAGATCCTTGCAAACGAGTGGCTGGGGACTAGACCGACGCCCCGCTTCTTGCCGACCAGTTCCTTTAGTATTCCTCAGGGAGCGGGACCTGTCGCTGAAATTGAGAAGTCCAGACTGCATTCTAGATCTAGGATCCAGATAGCTGATGTTGGCTGTGTTCGAGGTTTAATGGGAATGTCAAAACATAATGACTCTCGCGCCAGTTTATCTTTCTGCAACTATCTATACATCTGTCTATTAATCCATTCTTTCGTCCATCCATCGATTCATATTTCCATCCATCCGTCCATCCATCGATTCATATTTCCATCCAACCATCCATCGATTCATATTTCCATCCATCCAGCAATCTATCTGCCACAATACCTGTCCATCGTGAATGCCAGAATATCGCTCAATGACGAGATGGTTTTCACCATTTCGAAACTCATCACACTTTATAGTTATTGTGCAGAGCATGAAAAAAACTTCGAATTATCTATCTTTCTATTTATCTATCAACCTATCTATTTATCTCATACATTATATTCCCATCGCATTCTCATCATCGGCCATGCTAATAAAGGATCTTTTTTATGGGGTGAGCTGTATAATTATTCTTATGATAATAGACCCTTAAATTTATGAGTAGCTGTGGACCTGTGTTGTATAATCGGTGTTTATTGCGGTGCGTAAACCTAGACGTGAACTATGTATCACCAGTGCTGTCAATCATACCGTGTTTATTTAACGATTGATTTCAATGATATCATGTTTTGTTGTTGTTTAAAGTTGATCTTGGACATTTCAATATACATTTTTATTTAAAACTTTATGAAGTAAAAAAAAAAAACAACAACGGTTAATGCAAAGTGAACAAAACACAACATTTAAGAGATCATAGAGATGCCATATTGTGAAAGAAGAATCATCTAAATCAAATTAAAGACGATCGCGTGCAGAGATAGAGCTACAGATGCTTCTGCTGGACTGCCTGGGGCTTTGCTTATGATGGCAGCGGGCAACCCTGTGTTCCTGCTGTGTCCACATAGCGCCCAGCAGCTCCAGTTCTCCCTAGGAGTCCCAGACCTGCACACGCCAGACAGCCTCTACGGCGACGACTCCGTGCCTCAGACCTCATACGTGCCCTTTCTGGCACCTTCCTCCAAGTCGTCTTCGTTATCGTCGTCCTCCTCGTGCTGCTCCTCCACCAGCACTCCGGACAAGGAGTCCGCCGCCCTGCCAGGCAGCTCCACCGGGGGCCTGACTCTCGTGCTGCCGTCCGACACATTCGGTGCTGCATCTGGTGGTAGTAGGGCGCACCACGCGCACTGGCTGGCCTCGACCTACTCCAGTGCGTCCTCACCATTCCTGGCACACTCGCATGACGTTCCGACTTCTATGAGTTGTGGTACAAGCTTAGAGGGTAGGGTTAGAGGTCAGAGTAAAGCCCACTGGAAGCAGACATCGCCCGATACCACCGCCAAGTCCACTAGGGCAAGGAACGAGAGGCGGCCGGACAACCTCATGTTCGCCAGACCCGAGGCCGTGCCGGGCGGGGCCAAGATGACGCGAGCTGCCTCCAGGAGAGCCAAGCTGTCACGGGTCAAGGACTCTGCCACTGTAGTTGGAGGTTCCTCGCAGGCTTACTGTCAGCAGGTGTCCGCTCCGCCAGGTAGACACCCAGCCTCTGACTCTAGACCATCCACGCTGTCGTTGCCGCGCCAGCCGTATCTCTCCATCCCGGCGTCTGACTCGTTCTCGCAGCGCTTGCTGGCTGGGGCGGTGGAGGCGGCACAGCATCTCGAGGAGACTCTCGCTCACGCCACGGACACTCCTGCCAGCAGCTCTTACTTGGACACCCCGCTAAACTACGAGCTGTACCTCTCATCGTCCTCACAAAGTCAGCCAATGTTTCCAGCGCCGATGTCGAATGGTGTGAACAATGCAGCAAATTCTCTACGTTCTCAGGACTATTTGCATGGTTTTGATGCCCAGCGATCCCTGCCTCTACCGCCTATATCCACAATTCGTAACATCCCACCTCAGCCGCAACATCACCGCATTGGATTTGTGTTCGACGCTTCGATAGGTCAATATCGCATCAAAGATGTAAACCATATACCAAGGAGTCAGGGAGATAATAGTCTTCACTTTAACAAGTTCTCTTCTAGTCGGCATAATACAGTATTGGCTGCCGGTGTCCCTATTGATGACGAGGTCATTGTCATCGATGACGAACCTGATCAAACTTGCTGTGGTGATGCTACGCCTTTAAAAGCGGATATCCAGAAACCATCACGACAGCTATTACCTTCACAGTCTACCTCTACTTTCACCTACACTAAGTCTAGTCACAAACAAACGGCTGCGCCAGTTGGTACTCTCTCTAACTCTAGCACAGCTTCCGGTAATGTAAAAAGTATTTATTCACGTAAAGAATATTTATATCCGCGTATCACTGCGGACGTCACCTCGGGTAACAGAAACACTTGTGATAAATCAAAAAATTATCTTCATATTGATTCCAACCCCAGCATTGTCGATGGTTGCCTTCTTGACTCACAAGGAAAATGGGACCAACAAGTCAAGCCATTCGACAAAAGCCAAAACCAGATCACCGAGTCGGGCTTTAACTTTAGCCCGGCCTACCTCAGCTCGCGTCGGGGCGGCTTCGACTTCGGCGCCTCAAACCTGGGCCGCAACGCCGGCGTTTCCCTGGACGCCACGCTGAAACCGTCCGCCTGTCACGGCCACCCTTTCGGTGACGCCATGGCCAAGCCGCACTACTCCAGCGACGACACCCTGATGGCGCCGTCTGTCTTCGTGTTCCCCGACAACGAGCAGGTGGAGATCTCCGACGAGCCTGAAGCCACCGAGCTCAGCCTGCGGGGCCTGGACAAACGCTCAGGGCGCGCCAAAGTGTCGGGCTCCAAGAAGAACTCGGCCGGGCATACCCCAGACCTGATGCCTTTCAGCCCGCCAGGAAAACCTCCCAACTCCATGGACGAGGTGCAGTCATTCCAGCTCCTTGTCAATGAAAACGGATCAGTGTGCCCCAAGACGCAAGAAGAAGGTAAGATTCCCTTATTGATTCTGACTTACAGTTATATTTTTGCAAGGCTTTTTATTTCTATTGCGAGATGTTCATGGAGCCAATTACAGTAGGGAAACTTCGGCTTCCCCAGGCTTTTCCCTCCCAGACTTATTTAGTTTGAGAAAGAGTAAAGTTCACTGATTTCAAAACCATTCTTCGTAAAACTTCAGTTTTTTTTTGTACAAACATACTTGGGGCGAAATAGTGCATACGATCACAATGCCTTTATTTTAGTTTGTTTGGTCCGTTAGAAAATAAATTCACTAACAAGAAACAAAAAAGAACAACAATAAAAACATATAATCGCATGATTAACGTAAACAGAAACTCGAATCACTGCAGCCAGTTACATGTAAATAGAACTGGACCTTTGAACGGTTACAAAAAAGAACAACAATAAAACATATAATCGCATGATTAACGTAAACAGAAACTCGAATCACTGCAGCCAGTTACATGTAAATAGAACTGGACCTTTCAACGGTATGAACTAGTCGGTAGCCCTTGGGTTAAAATGACCCCTATAATTTCTTCGTTGTGGGTTTCAAACACTCAGTGTTTTTCCAAATCAATGTCAAACAGAACATAATCATAATATTATCGTCTTCATATATTTCTTACCCATCGTGCTTCCTGTCAATTTTGACTTTTTTCTAAATCGATTAAAATACCTCGCGCTTTGCGATAATATGTGGAAAACAACACAATTTGATAGTTGACTCGAATAGATCAATAATAATTTAAAATGATTTGTAGTAGTAACTAGTAAGTCAAATGGTACTTGAAGCTTAAACCTCCGACTAAATTGTAGTTTTTACAAAACAAACCTACCCTTAAACCTGGGTCCAAAATATTGAATTTTTAGCACAGTTGCACTTGTTATATTTTAGTTCTTTTTATGTTTTATTTTGATTCTCAGCTCAGGAATCTCCAAGATTCCTCTGCACTGTTAAGTGTGCATAGACACATAGCACGAGGAGTATAGCTTATCTATGGAATAGAAAAATGTATTATGTTCATTAATTTTATTGTTACTCCATGTTTTATTAAAAAGACGACTAATGTTCTCCATTTTCCAATTTTGCAAACTGTTTCACCATAAGAAGGAATAATGATTATGATGTATACTTACTTGGCAACTGAGGATCATATATCGTGGCTTTCTTGCTCCTTCCTTTTTATTTTTCTCTCTATATATATATCCTCTTTCTCTCTCTTTCTCTCTCTATCATTCTAGGAAACTCCTTATCTCAATGTCTGTCTCTCTGCCCTTCAGCCTATTTGTCTGCCTGGTTTTCTTTCTACTAATCTATGTGTGTCACTAAATATATCTAAGTCTCCATTTTGTTTTATGTTTACGCCCATCACTTCATAACTCTTTCTCTCTTTCTCTCTCTCTCTCTCTCTCTCTCTCTCTCTCTCTCTCTCTCTCTCTCTCTCTCTTTTTCACACCGTCTCTCTCTGTCCCTCTCGCTCTCACTATCGCTCTTGCTCTACCTCTCTCCATCCCTCTTTCTCTCTTCTCTATCTATCTAACTCTATTACGCATACACATAATGCATGAACTAGGGCAATACGCTCTGTAGGTGTGAAAGGTCAAAGTCTTGACGCCAAAGGCTAGTCAAGTCTCGAGCCATTGTTGTCAACAATAGACTTGCTATTTTGACTGCCTTTTTTTCTCTTATTTTTCCTTTTTATTCTTTTATAAGTAAACACATCCGCCTTTTTGGTGTGTTTGTAAAACAAACAAAAAAATACAGAATTAAAGACTGAGATCATTACCTTTTGAAAGGTAAGACAAAAATAAATGGTATGAAATTATTCCACACGCTCATAGTTAAACAATGATCTGTTTCAAACAGGTACAAAACTACTATGTGGTTCCATATCCTGCAAAATAATCATATTAAACTAGTTCTAGGTTTTCCCAATATTCCAACTCGCGTCATCATCACTGTAGAAAGTGAGCGACCGCATCATTTCAAGAGATCAGACAGTTCTTAAGAACATTAAAAAACAAAGGCGATGAATTTATCGACACGGTAAAGGCTAAAAAGATCGCCAATTCACTGTAGATTAAAGTGCGAGCAGTCTGTCTCCTGAAACTTTATACCTATTCTAATATTCAGCTCAGGCCATTGATTTTTCCTCCGGGTATCCGCGCATCTTTTTGATGAATCAATTTTGATCGCGTCTTTTTACTTTAGTGGATATTATTTTAAATATGCACCACGCTGAACAAAATGTAGAACTTTAGCCTGGATTGATAATCAATTGCAAAGAAACTGTCCAATATAATTATGTTGAACGGGGATTCCAAAACTAGCAAACAATTTCACCGAAATAGGTAACATTATTCAATTTTTGTCAAAGTTGGGTATACAATTATTTTAACATCTTCGCCTTATGCTGCGCGCTCACTATTTAGAACCAATAACATTGAGATCAAACCTAATCGATTTATGAATTAAAAAACACCACAATGTAGAGCACACGATGAGGACAGTTTACGTTGTTTATGTGTCGGTAGACGTATAGTCTAAAACATACTCTCTCACTTCTTAGTGTCAGTCCGTCCTAAATTGGCTGACGTTAAAAAGAAATAAACTATTGTTGCTTCTGGTATTTCAAAATAATTTCAATTCTTTCAACTGGGTTAAATCTTGGCTTTCTATATTATGTGGAAGCCTAATTCATTGGCCATGTCAAGACCATTTTTATATAGCAGGGCATCTAAAAATAGAATATTGGGAGTGGGATTTCAAATTCACTGATACGACCCGAGGAATTTCGAAAATAGCAGGCAAAGTCATCAACGTAGACACAAACTTGTATTTAGAGTGAATTATAAACGTTAACATTATGAGGAACAGTTGGATCTTTTCTCATTATTGCAGTGTAGGCTGAATAGACTGTACACAATCTTCAAAGTATGAATATCTGAACTAACTATGGTAATGATTTATTTGGTATAGATCACTGTTACCTTTAACACGCTTTGTATTCACTGTGATCATTTCAGTAACGTGGCCTGTTCTTTTGGAGACCTCGATACGACCCTTGGGTCCCCTCTAAATTCCCAATGGTTTGCAATACACAATTAATAATTTATCGATACGGCATGAAAAGGCTCAAGTTAATGTGTATGTAGGTGCGTAACGTGTACTCAACGGTATCGACAATGGCGCTGAGTATAATGATATTGATAATTATGGATATGGCGGGTGCGTTAGCCATATACAATTTTTTGGTGTGCTTGTGTTAACGATTTTTCTAAACCCATTCATGGTGTTATAAAGACGAGCGAATCGCATGCCATATTAAATCAGCTATGGTCCATCCTCAAGTCGACTATTAGATTTTAACAAGTAACTCTCTTAGGATTGTTAATTTGATACAAATACCATACACTGAATTTAAACATCAATACCGGGCACATAATTATATCAATTTAAGTTTGTTCCACAAGTCCTAATACGTGCGCAAGTTATATCGTTTTTTTTGTTTTTTTTTTGATCTTATCGTGACAATGTGGTATGTCGCCCTCTACGTCTTCTTAAATCTGAAGTGATCATAAAAAAATTCCTTGTTCAATAGCAATAAAACTTGAGGGTGAGAAAAGGCCCAGCGGGAGAGGGCACCTGACTTTTAATCCCAACGACCTAGCTATGACCTGGCAAGCATCAGTTGGTTGGAGCTGCCTGTTGTATTGATTCCAACCTTACCGGCCATGACAGAAAGATATGGCGATTCGGTGTTTTAACCGCCTGTGTGTTTGAGCCCTTATGGATCTCACTACAAAAAACCCTATGTGTGGATTGTTTCCACTTTGAAATAAGAGGAAATTGTTTTCACTTCTTTTGTCATATGTTTCGTTTGCTTGCTTGTTTGGTTTGATAATATCTACAAGTATATCTCAGACCTATCCTTTAGGAATATCAAAGAAGTTCCCATAATTAATGTCACTGCAATCAGGGTGAACATTGCTAGCTTGGGCTTCAAATCCATTACACGTTACGGGTAAAAGATTTAGCCCAACAGCCACCGGGACTAATGCTCAGCTCCCTGTAAATCTGAAAATTAGGTTGAGGAGTTCGAATCCCGACGATACTGCACAGGGTCGCTGTCATTATAGCTGAATCCTGTTATCCTCTCTGTGTCTCGTTATGGCTGCCCTTAAACTTACCAGACGTTTGGACTGAGACCACCCTGTTCCTGATAAACAAGTTGGATGTTAATGAACTAAAAGTTACAAAACAAACCTGCACGTTATTAACTACCCATGAATTTGCTGAATGAGAGAAGCCTGCATTAGCTTGTTCTTCCTGTAAAGGTGAACAGAGATCCCCCCCCCCCACTCACACACACACTGATACGTTCACAGTAGTCCATCACTCTGTAATCATGCCATCTTAAACTGCGTGTGTGGGTTTTTTTCCACTTAGGCCCGTTAAACCCTTTTGAAATTATTACACAACAGCTGGGGCAACTTTGGAATTTGTTAGCCTGCACTTCATTTGAGTAAAATAGAAGCGCGTGTTGTAAAGAACGCCGCAGATTGCAACCGGCTTATTCCACTATCTAAGCAGTTTCTTACACACATGTACTTGATTGAAAAGAAAGTCGAAGAATGAAGAAATCTCAGCTAGTTAAAACGCATACAGTTTGTAAAATGTAAATATGATTAGTCTTAGCCATGACAAATCAAAAGTTCACCCGTCTCTCTCTCTCTCTCTCTCTCTCTCTCTCTCTCTCTGCCACTCTCTCTTAAACACTTTCTTTCTATCTGTCATGTGATTATCTATCTAACAGTTTTTATACGTTTATTATCTATCTATCTATCTATCTATCTATCTATCTATCTATCTATCTATCTATCTATCTATCTATCTATCTATCTATCTATCTATCTATCTATCTATCTATCTATCTATCTATCTATCTATCTATCTATCTATCTATCCCATGACAAATCAAAAGTTCACCCGGAGAAACAAAATATGTTACGGGATTTGATAGGTATCTAAAACGAGCATTTATGATTAAAACAAAAAGACAAAAACAAAAACAACGAACAAAACAATACAAAGCATAGTCAAGACAAGATGGGAAACAACTAAGCTGGATTTATTAAAGATGTTTGACCCAAGGAAAACCAACCACCTTTTAACATCTGGGTTAGATGACCCAAGCGTCTATCTATCTATCTATCTATCTATCTCCCAGACTCTACCTCTTTATTACACTCCCCCTCCCCCTCAACACTTTCTTCGTGCACATTTTTTTCGACGTTGTTCAGGTGCGAAACTTGCTTATAACAATACTGCATTTTTTTCTCCTCAAGAATTCACACCATTCATTGCCATCGGTTCAATTTGTCTCCACGAATAACGAATAGCTAAGAATCCCCTGAACACTTAAACACTGTATTCAAATCACTTTCTTTGGCTACACCCATGCATTATTGTTGTACTCTACACTGTCATGTCACAAGACGTTTGGAGCAAAACAAGCCTGTTACTGCTGGTAATGGTTCGAGGTGGGGGGGGGGGGGGGGGGGGGGGGGGTAAGAGATAGAGAGATAGAGAGAGATTGATAGACAGAGACACAGAGAGTGAAAGAGACAGGCAAACCTGAACGTAGAGAGACAGACAGGCATACAGACACAGAGACCCACATAGCTTCATACCGACTAAGATACAGAGAGAAAGTGAGACGACTCATTATACACATTGAGAGAGAGAGAGAGAGAGAGACAGACAGAGAATGAGAGAGAGAGAGAAAGAGAGAAAGAAAGAAAAAGAGAGTAGGTAGAGAGACTTGTCACATTGTTCACAGAGAGAGAGAGAGAGAGAGAGAGAGAGAGAGAGAGAAAGAAGGGATAGAGTGTGAGAGACTTGTCACATTGTTCAATACTAACCACTGCACTGCAGGTCCGCTACATACAATGTCAGAATGTCAGTCCGTCCGACTCCTGGTCCGGTCTCCCAATGCACCTGAATGTGGTCGATACACGTGTGCCACCATGTGAAATACACTGTAAAGTATGATTGTACCACTGCCAGTAGCACAATACATGAACTAATATTATTTACTAAGTAACTATGCATTGACTTTTCTCAGACCTAACAGGAATAACAGGAATAACTGCCTTAGATGGCTTTTTTATGTCTTATAATAGGAATTAGACGGGCAGAACCGCTCGTAAAAGATACAAAAAAAAAATTAGAGATAAGAATTTAAGACAGATGAAAATTATAGTGCTCGATTAACGTTATAGTTGACTTATTATTATTATTATTATTATTATTATTATTATTATTATTATTATTATTATTATTATTCAGAATCGAACATGTTTCTTTTGAAAGGTTGAACTAAACATTGTCAAACCGAGGTAACTTTTTTTCATTAGTATTTTTTACGTTTAGTATTTCACAATTTACGCTTTGCTAATTTTTCATTTCAGCGGTAATTTAGGAAAAAGAAAAGATAACATTTTGATTTTGTTTATCTTATTGTATGTATAGCTTTTTGTTTTTCTTTTATTTGCTTTTTTGTAACAGCATTAGCAATTAATTTAAGTACACATTAACTTTATTACATAAGACTCAAAGGAAATTAATGTTTATTGTTTGGCAGAAATTTTATATTATTTCCTAACAGTATTCCTAATGAAAATAGAACCGTAATGATTGTATCTTTTATTTCTCTGCCTGTCTATCTTTCCTCCTTTCTCTGTCTGTCGGGGCGAACTGGTTCAAGTGGTAGAGCGTTGGTGTACAGATCAGGAGACATATAGATAGTGAGATAGATAGACATGGTATCCCCGCCCTGTTTCGTGTGTGGCAGCACACTTGTCAGACGTCAGTCTTGGGACCCGTCCACAATATAACATATAAAGTGCTGATTTTGGACGTCAAACCAACTCAACTCAACTCTGTCACTGTTTCTCTCCGTCTCTGTCTCTGTCTCTGTCTCTGTCTCTCTCTCTCTCTCTCTCTCTCACCCTCTTTCTATTTCTCTCTCTCTCTCTCACTCTCTCTCTCTCAATCTCTCTTTTGTTTTATCTATCTAGCCCTGTTCCTTCCATGTCACGATCAAATCATTAAGTTTACTTTCAATAATTTACCATCACCAAGCTTTAAAGATAAAATACAAATCAACACTTACTTTTAATCATTATTCTCAGAATTTCTTTGTGATTGCTACACGATCCCAACTCATAAGTATATAATAATAGAAAGAAAAACATCGAGTTCTGGTACTTCCATCAAATTATCAGAGATACAATTTCCATTTGCCAATAGAGTTAATGAACACAAGCGCTATGAACTTTCGATTAGCACGGAGGCACCGACAATGAACATAACAAGTGCTGAATTTATGCCTGAACCGATTTTTTTTCTAAACCACTGAGGTCGAGTGGGAAGAAGTGGCACTTAAACATGCTAAGAAGTTTAAATTCGATTAATAAATTATCGTTACTGAAGAGAAAGGCTATTAAAGATACATTCGATTCTACTCTCCAAAAGGTTTCTTTTGTACATTAATCGAGGTCCCTAACTTTTGTTCCGTTAATACAGCATACTTTTATCCCTCTTCTGCAATGTCTTGATGTGTTCGCTGATGCTGCTCACAACTTAGTATAGCAACTTAGGCAATTAACTTTACCACTGTAATAAACGAAGGTAATACTTCTTTAAAGTACATTCTTACTTTTCCAAAAGGAACTAAAATGCGTGACTTTTTTTAAAACCACATTATGCAAAATACTATCCTTACAACTACTTGTATTTATACCTGGAATTGAGTTTAAGTGTCACTATGCAAGGTCATAATAAAATTATCATCTCAGTTCTTTTTTGAAAGCTTATCGCTTTTGTGGTATATATGACAAAAACACATTTACAACAAAGTATTTCATGTCACTGTGTTGTCTGAGCTTTCAATGCTAGGATAAAATAGTAAAACTTCTCTTCATTTTAAGGGTTCTAATTTGGTGTAAAACGGCAGCACTGCTTTCTAGTGCCTGACACATAAAATATCGATCTAGGGTTACTATGAGGCTTCGGCGAAAGATGAAGTAGCAATCATTTCAGGTGTTGAGACTTAAAGTGGTCGTTTTTAAACCACGATAGGGACTCCTCGCACTTAAATGTTTATTTAAAAACTATTTTATTTTCGGTTTTAGTCTTCCATCAGTCTGTCAACCAACACCTAACAAAAATACATCACAAGCCTTGTTGTAATTAGACTTCAAGAATTCGATCACTCACTACTCCCTCGCAGGAGTAACAGTGCAAGACACCAAGTGTTGCCTTACCCTCTGCTATATAACATAAGAATGTACTTTTGCGGCTTCACTAGTGCCTAGTGTGATGAATTGAAGAACTCCACGAAGATGACCAAGGACTTTCTATTCCGAGTTTGAATGTAAAACCCCATAGGGCGCTTTCGTGATTAAATGTAATTAGTTTTTTTTTTTTTCTCTATTAAAGCTCCTTTTTATTTTTAATTAAAACACATCATCTGGAATATGTTTCTATAACTTATATATAATCAAAATAACCCTAACATCACACGTCCCAGACACACTGCTGTAATCTTATGTATAAGCAAAAGCTACAAAACCTGACCCTGTTTCGCTGAGTGTCTTAATATGTCTGTTGTCAACACCTAGTGCTTTGACGTCCTGAAACTGATTGCGTGCAGCACAGCTTAATCAATACTAAACAAAAATAAGACTCACAAATATAATAGCAGTTAACAAAACATCGCGTATTATCCGTCATTCTAAAATAATTCAAAACCACCCTCTAGATGATAAACCCTCTCTATTTAGGTTTTATTTATACTTGCTATCACAGTCTCGTATTTTGACTCCCTGAAACAGATAAATCGGACCGAAGTAATCAAATCAATAACGATGAAGGAAAAAAAAATAGTTACTCAGACTCGTTCTTTCCATTGCTGGCTTTCTTTTCAGGCATTACCTACATCTTAAATAATCTCAATATCCTGTGCTCTGAGCGCCTGAAACAGATACCATTCACCACACAGGCCGAACCTATTTTTAAACATTTGAAGTGGCTAGATAAACCGTTACAGAAACTTTGTGAATACTAACGCTATACAAGTTTATCCTTTGAATTAAACGACTGACCACCTTTCACACACTTGCTTATACATGTATAATTTGGTTATCAATATCTTCGGTAATGCTCCCATCCCCCTTTGTAACAAAACCAATAACAGTCGAAAAAAGAAGGAAAAGTAAAGATAACCATAACAAAACTACATGTATTTAGATAGCTAACAGACTCCCCCTGCCTCCCCCGCCCACCCTCGCCTAAATGACTGACCGATTTTGGGTATGACTTACATATCTTATCATTTTGTCCCAGCTCCGCGGATTTTTTTTTAATAACAACAGTCTTAAATGAAATTAAGGAAAACTAAGGCTAAACCGCAACAATATTAAGTAAAGATATATAACAGACTAATTCCACTTGAAATGACTGAACGTCTTTCAAAGTATGACTTATATCTGCTATCATTGTCTCCTCTGCTCTGACCCCTTCAAACAGATTACGTGCACCACCGAGACCAAATCAATAAGAAGGGGAGACTCCCTCGGGAGACACACGAAGATAGTCTTCTACTTTTTACCGTGGCAAATACACAGTACCAGACTCAGCACAGAGCGACTGTCATCTTACGTTTACTTTTCACCTCTGAATAGTGCCAATTTTGTCTCTGTCCTACTGAATATTTTTGTTTGTTTGGTTTGTTTTCATCGCGAGTATAACATTTTCTAGGATCCTTTGTTCGAAGAAGAAAAAGCTTTTGCAATATTTAGCATTTATATTGTTTTAAATGCAGGTTTAGCATCTGAGGAAGATAGGGAAATTTAAAAAGAAAAAAAACGTGTAAGAGAAAGTGGCATGGGCAGAAATACAGAAAGACAGAAAGATGGACTGAGAATTTTCTTTACATTACTTTTTTTTTCGAGAAAAAAAGCCGTTTTTGTGAGAACTTCTCAAGTACCCGCCAAGACACCGAGTTGATTAAAAGCGAACACATTTTGCACATCAATGGGAACAGTGATCTTTCTTTACGTTATAATATGGTTAGGGCGGAAGGATGCTCGGGGACTATTTTTTTGTTTAGCTCCCTGTTTCAAATAGCAATGCAAATGTGCCCCAACCACGTCTTATAGTTATAGGTTACTGACTCACCACAATTTGACTCTTTATTAATATTTATTTCGGTTACTCTGCCTTTTATGGAAAAAAGACCCAGTTGTGACTGTATTGACAGCGACATAAATACTGGAGATGAGCCGAGCCCGAGGATATCAGATAACCTGGGCCAAGCCGTTGTTGCCGTTGTTGCCGTTGCAGCTGTGTATCACTCACGGTCCGTATTTCTCACGCTCACCCTTTGGCTCTGCCGTGCCTTTGCCCGCTTTGGCGTGAGCGTTATATTACAAGCTTTGCAGCTCACCGACGGTAATGAATGGCATAGTCACACCCATTAGCCGTAGGGGGTTCTGATTGCTGATTGGCTACGTAAGTCGAGGCTTGAGCTTTGATTGGACGACGGTGCCGATTCCCTTAACCCGCCGTCATGGTTTTCCCTGGGGACCCCGTTATTGCGAGGTCTGTATTTGCCGTCTCTATTTCACGATGTCGGAATTCAAGCTGCTTCAGCTAAGTAGGTCTTGAGGGATGGTGTATAGATCTAGACCACGTTTTTCTTTCACAGTTTGTTTTGAGTTTTGATAAGTATCAGTTAAATTCCGTGCCAGGGGGTCGTAACATATAAAGTAATGAGGAAGTTGAATGGGATAACTCGTGGTGTTGGTCTTTTTTTTTTTCTTTTTTTTTTAATACTAATACTATAAGTAAACTTGTAGCATCAAAGTGGTGTGCATTTTGTTATACTATTGATTAGGCAGAACAGATGTGTTAATAGCAGAAGGGATACCATGCAGGGAAAACGCACAATGTTGTATCATTCTAAAACATCCAACACATCACTTGGTCTTGTTTTGCTCCTTGTTTTTGTTTGTTTTTTCTTAATGGTCAACGTCAACACATAGGCAGTTTTGTCGGTCCTTAGATTAAAGTCTGACATTTTTACATTTTCTTTCATAGAGACATAGTGCAGAGATCAGTACTTCTCAACCGATCATGTTTTACTAACACCGACCCAACTAGTAGGTAGAAAAAAGGCGTCATCAGGATTCGAACCCGGTTTTCCTATTAAAAATTGCGTCCTCTACCTGCTGAACTACATCCCTCCAATTGGTCTGTCACTGCGCTAAGCCGCCTAAACATGAATTCGATTGCGGAGTCAATCAGTCAGATTTTGAATTGTGAACCCCCCTTAATAACCATGCCCTTATGCCCTTCTTATTACAAAGTCTTCACATTTAACTGCTTTTTTTTCTTGTCTAGACCTCGGCGAACAATGAAGATATTTTGGAAAGGCGAAACCAGCTAATGAACTAGTCGATTAACCAAATCTAGTTGTTACCATAGCGTTTTATCTTGTTCTTCATCATTGCTGTTGGTACTGAGCTTTATTTGGCTCTTACTTAGCCTTACCGTGGCTTAATCTTTCAACGTTCACAGTCCACGTTAATAACCCGGGCTTAACTGTTGCCCAATTATTGTTGAAGAACGCACTTCGCTTCTGGTTGTCGTAGTTGGAGACTATGGTTTAAAAAGTTGGGTATCTATCCTTAAAGCATGGATATAATTATTAAATTAGTGCAAAAAGAAGTAAACGCATTTTGGGGGGGGGGGGGGGGGGGGGAAAAAAAGGGGGGGGCCCAGAAGAATCAGTACGAAAGTGACTTTTTTGTGTTTTGAAGAATTGTATTCCTTTTTTATACCTCTGAGCGAGAGACAATGTTGACGTCAATTTGTTTTTATTGATTAAGTTAATCGCCAACTATGTCGAAAGTTTAATTTCGCGATCGTCATAAATCCATTAAACGTCTATTAATATCAGTCTCGAAACTGGATGAAACTGTTGGAATGGACAAATAAAAGTGTTTATGGAGGATTTGTATGCCTCCAAAATTATATATATAAATTATAATTATATACATTAATAGACACACTCCTCCTTTGCACTTAGAAGTCATTCAATTTAATTGCGTTTATGAATAAGGTCGCACGTCTTGAGCCCATGCTACGTGCCGAAACGAACGTCCATATTAGATTAATAACTCCTCAGCTTCCATACGTACCAGTGTACTGATAATATACTCGGTGTATCTTGCCCTTGTATATCGCGCTCACATCAAGCAGCCCTGGTCTACAGCGCTCTTAGACCAGATTCAAGGCCGAGCAATAATTGTGAGCGCAAATGGTTTTAAGCTTACTGCTGATCTTAAGATATAAAAACAAGGAGGCTTACTGCGTATTGTAAGCTACCGCGAGGCTGCACTTAAAACCCAAAGTAACTTTACTACGACTGATAATAATAATCCATAGTAGAACTAAGAAGCTTACCAATGTGTACTTGACGTAAATAAGACCCTGAGATACCCGATGATAGAAATTCCTATTTTCTTCATTTCCCAACAACAAACATTGAGGGCGTATAATATCATTTTATGATATAGTTCAGGCTGCAGTTTATTATAATAATTATCTTGGTTCGAGCTAAAATTAACAAAGAGATCTAGCAATACGATATAGCTAAAAGATACTGAATAAAAAAATTAAGAAGTTTCCCAATGCGATCCCGATATCCATGCTTGTCATGTCTGCCCTTAGATCGGAATGGTAGTCTTAACGTTTTGGTTTAATTTTCTATTTTAATATATCGATGGATCAGTTTCCTGCACGTTTTCTTCCTCTTAATTTTTCCCTCGGCCTGTGTCTCTGCGACAAGAAAATCCACTTATTCCTGACAGGTAGTGAAAGTAAGCAGAAAGATTCGTTCACAGCCGCGATCTTGGTTTGTAGAAAAAAAATACCATCTCTTCGAATCTGAATTATCTTTCTTAGAGCAATTAGAATGTGATTTTTTGCTTACCACTTGTGTTTTCGACGCTGTACATTGTTTACCTTTGAAAGGGATGCCTTATGGGGAACGGCAAAGTAGTCACTTGTTTCTAGTTACTCGCTTCTAAATCCCCTTTAACGCTTATGAATGAACGGTGTTGTGTCCAACAATGATTGAGTATTGCTAAGCTCCTTGTTTTTGTTTGTTTTTTCTTAATGGTCAACGTCAACACATAGGCAGTTTTGTCGGTCCTTAGATTAAAGTCTGACATTTTTACATTTTCTTTCATAGAGACATAGTGCAGAGATCAGTACTTCTCAACCGATCATGTTTTACTAACACCGACCCAACTAGTAGGTAGAAAAAGGCGTCATCAGGATTCGAACCCGGTTTTCCGATTAAAAATTGCTTCCTCTACCTGCTGAGCTACATCCCTCCAATTGGTCTATCACTGCGCTAAGCCACCTAAACATGAATTCGATTGCGGAGTCAATCAGTCAGATTTTGAATTGTGAACCCCCCTTAATACCCATGCCCTTCTTATTACAAAATCATCATATTTAGCTGCTTTTTTCTTGTCTAGACCTCGGAGGAACAATGAAGATATTTTGGAAAGGCTAAACCAACTAATGAACTAGTCGATTAACCAAATCTAGTTGTTATCATAGCGTTTTATCTTGCTCTTCATCTTTGCTGTTGGTACTGAGCTTTATTTGGCTCTTACTTAGCCTTACCGTGGCTTAATCCTTCAGCAATCACAGTCCACGCTAAAAACCCGGTTTAATTGTTGGCCAATCACACTGCGCCTCTGGTTGTCGTAATCGGAGAGAATGGTAAAAGAAATTCGAGTCTTTCCTTCACGCATCGATATAATTATTAAACTAGAGAAAATAGAAGTAAACGCAATTTTTTTAATGCGGAAAAAAGAGCGGGGATACAGTAGAACCAATGAGACAGTGATTTTTGGGGGTTTTGGAGAATTGTATTCCTTTCTATATAGCTTTTTTTTTACCATTTAAATATCAAATACCTCGAAGCGAGAGACAATGTTGACGTCAATTTGTTTTTATTGATAACAAGTTGATCGTCAACTTGTCGAAAGTTTAATTTCGCGATCGTCATAAATCCCTCAAACGTTGATTAATATCTGGATAAAACTGTTTATGGAAGATGTGTATACTTCTGTGACTCCAAAATTAAATATAATATATATAGATATATTCATATATAAGTTTAATAATTATATTATATATAAACTCCTTTGCACTTGGAAATCAATCAATTTAATTGCGTTTATGATTAATGTCGCACGTTCTGAGCCCATGCTACGTGCCGAAACGAACGTCCATATTAGATTAATAACTCCTCAGCTTCCATACGTACCAGTGTACTGATAATATACTCGGTGTATTATGCCCTGGTATATAGCGCTCACATCGTATATAACGCTCACATATACAGCGCACTTAGACCAGATTCAAGGTCGAGTAATTGTGAGCGCAAATGGTTTTAAGCTTACTGCTGATCTTAAGATATAAAAACAAGGAGGCTTAATGCGTGTTGTAAGCTATCGCAAGGCTGCACTTAAAACCCAAAGTAACTTTACTACGACTGATAATAACACTCCATAGTAGAACTAAGAAGCTTACCAATGTGTACTTGACGTAAATAAGGCCCTGAGATAACCGTTGATATAAATTCCTATTTTCTTCATTTCCCAATAACAAACCTGAGGGCGTATAATATCATTTTATGATATAGTTCAGGCTGCAGTTTATTATAAAAATCATCTTGGTTCGAGCTAAAATTAACAGAGATATCTAGCAATACGATATAGCTAAAAGATACTGAATTAAGAAGTTTCCCAATGCGATCCCTATATCCATGCTTGTCATAATTATCTGCCCTTAGATCGGAATGGTAGTCTGGACGTTTTGGTTTAATCTTCTATTTTAATATGTCGATGGATCAGTTTCCTGCGCGTTTTCTTCCTCTTAATTTTTTCCTCGGCGTGTGTCTCTGCGACAAGAAAACCCACTTATTTCTGACAGGTAGTGAAAGTAAGCAGAAAGATTCGTTCACAGCCGCGATCCTAGTTCGTAGAAAAAAAATACCATCTCTTTGAATCTGAATTATCTTTCTTAGAGCAATTCGAATGTGATTTTTTGCTTACCACTTGTGTTTCCGACGCTGTACATTGTTTACCTTTGAAAGGGATGCCTTATGGGAAACAACAAAGTAGTCTCGTGTTTCTAGTTACTCGCTTCTAAATCCCCTTTAACGCTTATGAATGAACGGTGTTGTGTCAAACAATGATAGAGTATTGCTAAGCTGTACCTAGAAGTAGAGTTGGGCAGTAATTACAAGAGTTTTGTAAACTGAGGCTCTGAGCAAAGGATAGTAAGTACCAATAGCTTCAGAGAATTTAGAAAACGTATCGGAAATAGATGGTCAAATCAATCTGAAAATAAATTTATGTCCTCTAGATTTTTCGAACATCCATTTGCAAAGATTCGAACCTTAGACCCTTTGCCTTTCAGCCCATGGCCTTATCCTACAGAGTCAGTGGCACTCATCCTCAGTCTCTGGTCGTGGGTTTTTCCTGTGAAGTTTCCCGTGATCTTGTTTTTATTCGGTTCATGGATATTGTAATCTCAGTTTGGCCTCAATTTGATAAGCTTATTTTTGTTTGCGGAGGGGCGCTGTCCAAATAGTCATTAAATATAATTCTTAGTCGGTAATATCGGGTGCGCGGTGTTGCTTTTTTTTTTTACCAGGAGCTGCGGGTTCGAACCTGGATCAAGTTTCCTTGTTGGTCAGATCATTGTACTATCTATAACCGTAACTCAAGTCTTAGAATCCCTCCTCTGTTTCTATGTCGAAGGTGATGCGTCTGCCAGACTTGAGTTTTGGAAACCGTCCGCAGGATGGCCTGGATATTGTCGATTTTTGTTGGTTCGGTTGTATGGATATTTATGATCAAACATCAGCAACTATTACATGCTTTGCAATCAACACGGATGACATAACCACGACCGCTAGCCATGGGATTTTCTGATAGCTGATTGGCTGCGTTAGTCTAGGATACAGCTCTGATTGGACCTGGGTGCCGATCCACTTACTATTACCGTATTCGTTGTCAATATGGCCCCGCATGTCGCAAGGCGTTTATCGGTTTTTCCCGGACTGCGGGAGAATCATCCTGCTAGCCATGGGCGTTTGGAAAACCGGCTAGACGAACAAAACATGCGGAATTGACACGTGACCCTTTACGTCCAGTCAGGGGAGCTTATTGAGGCTACTGTAACAGTAGTCTGTCTCTCTACTCTCTACTCTCTTCTCCGTAGTCTGTAGTCTCAACGAGTGGTGACCTGCGGAGATGAAGCTTAAAACTATTAATTTGTTTACCTGGAAATAGCACGCGACCCGTCTTAACACGGCGATTAAAAAGATTTTTTTTTATTATAAATATTGTACGCTTCGTCGATCCTGTTTTGCTGGTACAGTAGCGCTGTAGGCAACATAATTAAATTAAAAGCTCTTGTTCACCTGGAACAAACACAATAAGTAACAGAATAATAAAAATGGGAATTTTAATATTATGTTTACAACAACAGCACACAACCATAATTATACTGAATTAAAATAAACCACGACTTTATACCGTTTATCATAACCATGTTTCTAACATTAAGAAATGTATAATTAATTTCCTTTTTTTATCACGGTAGATTATTTATTTACCTGCATTGCTCATGATTTTATAAACTTTCTACATAGATAAAGAGGGGGAAAACTAGTTTAGTCGGTAGAGCTTACAACATCTATGTAGGAGATCCCGGATTCAAATCTTGATCAGATCGCGTTGCTGTTTTTTGTCTTTGTTCGTTGTTGTGTGTGGGTTTTTTTTTCGTGTTTCCCCCGCCGACTTAACTCTCAATCCTAGATAAAATTGCACATTGTTATCTCGCTCTTTACCCAATTCAAATAGGATATTTTTGGGTGCTTTTGAAAAGGTTACAAAAATAATGCACTTACAGCGTACACTGAATGACACACAAAATCGGCTCCAACGTAAACGAATCGCGACTGGCTTCGGAATAACTAATAAAGGGATGCATATCTATGTAATTTTTGTTAGGAGAAAGGGGAGTTAACAATGTCTCTTAACCTTTTCCCATCACCACGCTCACGTGTTGTGCAGGTTGATACGCTCTTGTGCCAGCACCTTATTGTATTGATATGCACGCCTACCATTTCAAAATAATAAATATCAAAGCTTTTACCTTTTAAACATTTTGGAAATTCCCCAAAGTAGTGTGCACACAAGGAACAGGTCTAAAATCATGCGATGTGAAAAGCTAAAATGTTTCAAGATCCCAAGAAAGAATCATTATGGCTATGGGACCCGAAAGTGGGGCACCCAAAACAGTTGGGAAAAACGGGGCGGTCAGGGCAGGGATCAATCCTGCAACCTTCCGAGTAGAAGCCATGTGCTTTACATTTGGGCCATCGAGCTCTCATGGTATGCGGTTTCAAATCTTCTTGAGTTACACATAACATATAATCTAGCTCTTCCTAAAGTTTGCGCACATTTTTCCCGTTGTGAATAATCTATATTTGATTATCGGTGTTCTGGATACACGCCAAGCGAAAGAGATTAAGCGTAATTGTCATTATTGAATTTATGTTTGGCTTAAATGTAAACACTTTTCTGTGAAAACATGGCCATTTAATTTTCGTTCCGACTTCCTTTATCTTGTGAATGCCATGTAGACCAGGTTGAGGTGACAATATTGTTGACCTGTCTGAGATTCCGGAAAACTTTTAATGTTAACCAGGGTATTTTGACCTTCGTTACTGATGCCGGCTTCAATAACACTTTTTCTAGTCAACATTTTGATTTTCACCTCGCTTTAAAAATATTAGCCCACAGCGGCAGTGATATAATTGAGAAAAGCATCAGAAAAAATCATTATGGCACGATCACTGTGACACTAATAAATACACATATTGTGACAATTTGTTTTTTCCCCTAAGCCCAAAGTCAAGTTTCCGCTTCGTTTTCTTAACACGTTAAAAATATCAGTTGTTTCCTTCAAAACAACGGTTTATACCCCCGCTCAAGTTTATTTAAACAAAAACATTACGGTTTATTAACATTCCTTATTTCTGTATGTTTATTTCTTTTAACGATTACATTTATTTCATTATTATGTGCATTTTGTAGAGTTTGGAATTGAGGCAGTTTTCTGAGATGGTAGTTAGAAGGAATCGAATCGAATTTCTATGTCCATTTAAGAAGTTATTATATTCTGTCGAAAACACTGTTTTGTGTGTGTGTGATAATCTCAATGATCTCACGATCTTCTGAAAATAACACAACAGATGCTTATCCCTGCATTAAAAAAGGCTAGGGCAACGCAGACTGAAATAGATACACGTACATGTATTAGGCAGATGGCTGACAGTGGTAAATGGTAAAGTATTAATGTAAACGATATAAAGCCATAAAATAAGGTGGGTAGCGAGTTGTGCGTCAGATGGAGGGAGAGAAAGAAAGGGAGAGAGAGAGAGAGAGAGAGAGAGAGAGAAGTAGAAAGATATAAAGTGAAAGAGGAGATATAGACATAGAGATAGAAAGACAGATAGACACACAGACATGCAGACATGGAGAAAAGAGTGAGAGAGAGAGAGAGAGAGAGAGAGAGAGAGAGAGAGAGAGAGAGAGAGAGAGAGAGAGAGTCCTGGAGATATGACTGAGCCAGGCGGGTTTGCCCTCGGGCTGAAACTTATTGTGGAAAAGTTCAGCGAGAGCCCCAATTATATATATGCCACTTACAGCTTATTCCTTTTTCTCTTTACATAAATATTTTTGCTATGATTACCTTGAAGGTGTTTTGATCCTCCAGAGCTTTCTTGAAAATGAAAAGAGAGAAAGAAATCGTTATTAGCAACCAATAATCTAGCCTTAGTTGCCATGATCGAAATTTTCAGAAACAAAAAAAAAAAAACACACAAAAAACAGTCCACCTTAATGAGCGTAATTATAAATACAAAGATATCTCGTAACAGCCAATAAGTGTTCATCAAATCAAATATAGATCGAAAAAATCGTTAGAGGCGACAAATTGTAATTTTACGTGTCTGAAAATGCATGATTAGAACAAACAAAAACATCGCTGAACAGTGAGATATTGAGATAATTTTTATCATGGTTTTTTTTTTCCCTCTTAAAGGGAGAGAGATTGATAGATAGAGAGGGGGGAGGGAAAGGGCGCGAGAGAGAATAGAAGGGATAGTGATCTCGATAGATTTAAAGTTTCCTAGGTTCCCCTGGAAGGACCTATACGTCGACGTGCCCCAAGACTGACTTCTGACAATTTTATGTGCTGTTACACACGACTCAGGGTGGGGATACCATGACTCCTGTCTTAGCCAGTCACATTATACTGAGACCGACCCGAACTGTTGAAGGTGGATAGAGTGATGGAGAGAGACAAACAGACAGATGGGTGAAAGATTAAAAAAGAACATCGATTCCGGTTCTTAGTTATAGTTCAATCATGATGTAATGTTTTGTGAGTTTTAGGATGAGGAGAGAGAGAGAGAGAGAGAGAGAGAGACAGAGAGAGAGAGAGAGAGAGAGAGAGAGAGAGAAAGAGAGAGAGGGAGAGAGAGAGAGAGAAGTACATAAATGAAAAAAAAAAACAATGCTATGAATAAATTCGGATTCATATAAAAATTAACAGTAACTCAATCAAAGAACTTCAAGTGGCAAGGCAATACTTTATACTTCTTTTTCCCTCCTACGAGCCGTGGAGTGGTGACACATTATTTCAAAATAATTGTGGATTGGCAAGATTCAATAGCCGTCATGAGGATCAAAGTTGGTAAGGGCACAGGGCTCTGCACGTGAAGTCTGGGGGTGAGCGCTTAGGCGCGTGCGGGAGAGAGAGTGAGAGTAGGAGAGAGAACGGGAGCGAGGGAAAAAGGAGGGAGATGGGGAGGGAGAGGAGAGAGAAAATACCTTAAGGAAGAGAGATAATGATTATTACTACCATCATCATCTTCATCATCCTCATCCCCATCATCATCATCATCATCATCATCATTATCCATTTCCTTTTCTTCGCCCTTTTCTATAATTTTCTGCTCATTTTCCTACTCACGTTTGTCTGTTTATCGACAGCCACAACTTCCCAGACTGCTGCCTGTCTGTATTCTCAATAAAGACAACCTACATCATATTTTATTTTGTTTCTCACAGCCAGCCATCTTTTACTTCCACCTTAGACTTGTATCAACGAATAAGCGAGAGTGTGGCCAGTTTTGATTTTCATCACTCTCTTCCCTACTTAAAAAACTCCTCTCTGTCTTTTTCTTTATTCATATTCGTATTTATTTATTCATATATTTAATATGCATGATTTTTATGTGTATGTTTGTGAAAGCCTGTGTGTTTGTGTGTTTGTTGGGGCGGAATCTTCTGGAAGGTTTTTTGTCTTACATATTTTCGCTCCTCATTTCGTATCCTCATTCATTGCTTATTCATGGCTCATTACAGCCCGTTCTGTTTACTCGTTACGGTCTTTGCAACTATGTTATTAAAAGGATGATTGGTTGAGGAGACCGAATCGGGGTTTTATCGGGATTTCCCTCTTCCATTATTAATCACAGAGACAAACGCGATTTATAGTTCAAAGCAATTATCCCTCTAAACAAGTCTTCAGTCGTTTTTAAACCATCGTAATTTTAATTTTCTCATCTAAATTAAATAATCAATTTTAGATGAAGCCGATGTAAACGTGGTATTTTTTCCATGAAAACTTAGTTTGTACATTTCTTACAATTAATTTTATTTTTTACTTATTTTTCTGACTTTTAATTACTTGTTCCAGTCCATGCACTTGTGTTAAAACAGTTTAATTTTGTTTGCGACGGACTTGGTGCAGTTGTTTTTTAGAAACCATACCAATAAAATTGGCTGTATCTTTTTTTTTCTGTCCAATACTACCATCTAAAAGACTATTGTTGGTTGTTTTTCAATAGAGCTACTTTTGTGGGGGTAATTCTCAATGTTTGAGATCTTATCGGCACATAAATTGTACTCATGGTGTCATGGAATTATTGAAAATGTAGATAGACAGCTATCGATAATAAAACAGTTCACTATTTGAAAATTACAACTTTACTGCTACAACAGCAACAACAATTACTACTACTACTACTACTACTACTACTACTACTACTACTACTACTACTACTACTACTACTACTACTACTACTACTACTACTACTACTACTACTACTACTACTACTACTACTACTACTACTACTACTACTACTACTACAATAACTGCTAACACCACCAGCGACAATCAGCATAACCTGACTGTCTTCTTCGCTAGACATAGCTATAAAGCATTAGATGAATGAATTGGTAATGGACAAGTCATATCACGAACACATTGATCAAACCAATCAATTGATTCGCCTGCTGGCTCAGCATTTTGATGCTGCTGGTAAACTGTGCTGCTTTCTCTCTCATAGCTGCCTACTCGAAGTCCAGAAAAGTGTATTTGTATGCATTTTCCAACCTATTTTGTTGAACCTCTTTACTTTAGAGATTATTTGCTTGGGTTGGCAGTCCTGTTGTCTTCCCTTCCAGTTTCTTGTTCCCGTTAATCACTTGTATTTTTAAGAGAGTTTGCAGTTTCAATCGATGTACCGGTACTCAAGACGCAATTAATTTTCCTTTAGCTTGATCGCGCCTTTAAAGATAATAATATATTATTTTGAAGCGTAGAAAATTAGTATTTTGCATGTACGAGAAGATTATTTTTTTTCTCTCAAGTGAAATTCTCCCCTACTTTGTGTTGCTGAACAGGTTTATGGAAATATACGTTAAAATGACACCGTGGATCCTGATTGTAGATATTACCGTAGAGCAAGGGTCATCAATTATCTGTGTCTACCATTACCCCTGTGAAGGTTATGAACAGTTTGAAATCACCGGAGTTAAGTTCTCTTTTTCTTCCTTATCTATTAGACCCATCAAAAGATATCTTTATCAGTGCGTGTTTCTTAAATTAAAAAATAATGTATTAAGACTTGTTTTTTTCTTAAATCCAGTTCATCGGATTTTCTACTCTTAATGGCTTTGCCTCACGAAGTGGTTCCAATGAATTTATTTTGACTTTTTTCAACAAAAGGTTTTTTATTGAGTAGCTAGGGCCACAGTTTGGACTCAGTGAGGTCACTAGGGCTGAGTTAATCTGAGCCAGGCTAGAAAAACTAGCCGGTGCTGTGGGGATTGATAGCTGGGATGAGAAGCCATAATTATTTTAACTCACAGTGTAAGTTTTCAGTGATGGTCTGGGAGGCATAAAGGCTGACATCAGCCCAAGTCTCAGGGCATTGCGCCGGTCCAGGTCAGGTAAACAGTGCAAGTTTTTTCTACATTAATATTACCCCCTGTCCCGTGGCGCATTGATTATGTACCACTATAATATGCGTGATTTTCCATTGAGATATATCTCAGACTGGCTCATTCAGCATGGACTTGTTTTTAATGCATTTTCGTCGGGATTTCTAAAAGGTGAACATTTCAAAAGAAAAGACTGTTACAATCGGATTGTACTGTGACTCAAATATATAACGTATGAATTAAAACTTTAGGTATGTCATTTTTGTTTAGCCACTGTTTTATAATTTATGGATAATACAAATGTGTTGAACCAACCCCTGTACATTCCCACGCGTTTAATAAATAAAATAGCGTGGACCCAAGACCATCCGAATTATGTAACCAAATCGCTCACCCTACTTTGGGCACTTTTTTATGTGTCGGTAGCCAGGCAAAAAAATCTTTTAACTGATGTAAATTAATGCATTTCAAACCTTTTTTTGTTGGTAGTTTAACCTTTATAATAGCCTACATCCCTTCAGATGTAAATCATAGAGATTCCGCATTACAACTGAACAAAGTCAGAGACTATAATATTTACAGAGGCGGTGAACTGAAAAATACAATTATTACTAAGGAAGAGAAAAGAGAAAGAGAGAGAGAGAGAGAGAGAGAGAGAGAGAGAGAGAGAGAGAGAGAGAGAGAGAGAGAACTGTAAAGTGGTAGCCTGAACTGTAACACCTGTCTTATCTTACCTGGTCTGGACAATTGACACCTGTGGCTAAAGTAGGGCTAGATCTAGTTCCAGATCCACTGCCCAGAGCTGATTGATATCGCCTGCTTAGAGAAGAGTAGGTTGATGGAGCTGATTTGTATCGACAAAACAAACGATTAAAAAAAAAAAAAAAAAGAAAGAAAAGAAAGGGAAGAGCGGTTCTAAAATCTAGGTGTATTGTTCATTGTTTGTGTGCATTGATTTTCCCTTGTTCTTTTCTCCGTTTTTCGCCTGTCTTGTTGCTGTTGTTGTAGTTGTTTTTTGTTTTTTTTTTTGGTGGTGATGGTGGTGGTGGTGGTGATGGTGTATTTCTTATTTTTATCCTTATGTTTCTTCTTCTTTCCAACCACCTTTTATTCTTCTTTCTTTTTTACGCTTTGTAAAATAAAATATTTCAGAGTTGTGTACGTTTGCTCCGTAGGTAAAGTTCTATGAGAACGAGCAGTAATTCACTGTATATTTCCTAAATAGGAGCAGAATATATCAGCCGTATATGATTGAAAGTCACCCCATAAAGCAAGCTATTTTTTGTTGTCAGTCACCTCTCGTTTTTTTTCCTATTCGCTTTTTGTCACTTTTTGTTATTTCGGTGAATATTCAGTCTTTCTGCATCCTTCTTTCTCTTTTTTTGTTTATCTCTCTGTCTATCTCTCTTCTTTTCTCTCTTTCCTTCTCTCTCTCTCTCTCTCTCTCTTCTCTCTCTCTCTCTCTCTCTCTCTTTCTCTCTCTCTCTCTCTCTCTCTCTCTCTCTCTCTCTCTCTCTCTCTCTCTCTCTCTCTCCCCGTGGCATACGTGCATTTCGTGAC
Source organism: Elysia chlorotica (assembly GCA_003991915.1). Classification (NCBI taxonomy): domain Eukaryota; kingdom Metazoa; phylum Mollusca; class Gastropoda; family Plakobranchidae; genus Elysia; species Elysia chlorotica. The sequence goes on along the minus strand of RQTK01000015.1, from coordinate 952,003 downwards.
AGACACTCATAAAGTTGAGATCAGTGTTGTTTTTAAAGCTTCACGCAGAGCTCGAATTGGAAACCCGCAAAGGGGTTATGAATTTTCATGACGAATCTACCCATAACTTTAATAAAACGACACAGAGAGATAGGCTGAGGAAGAAATAAAGATAGAGACAGAGAGAGACACACAGAGAGAGAGAGAGAGAGAGAGAGAGAGAGAGAGAGAGAGGGAAAAAATAAAGGGAGTGGGGGATATTTTGTGCTTACGAATATCGCTTTTGCTCCCCCCCCCT
>RQTK01000015.1:937277-951640 GCA_003991915.1 Elysia chlorotica | reverse complement strand
GAAGAAGAAGAAGAAGAAGAAGAAGAAGAAGAAGAAGAAGAAGAAGAAGAAGAAGAAGAAGAAGAAGAAGAAGAAGAAGATACAAGGCGGTTAATGGGAACGCATTTTTCTTTTTTTCTTTTTCAAGTGTGCGAATAGTCATAATTATTTTTACCTATATTCCATGCACACTAAAGATGGGCTCATTTCATTCAATATGTTCAAACATTTGATGCCATAAATGTATCCCAACTCTCAATGAGACACTGTGCATTGTTAACATGAAGAGGAGTCTTGGCATCTCATTTCTGCGCAGGGCCGAGTAAAGTACCCAACAAAAAAATAGAATAAAAATAAAATAGTTTTTTAAAAGCCCATCAAACATTGATCTCCTAAACCACCATGCTCTGTTGAGTCTTTTCCTATGCTACCTGAGCTTCTCTAAGATTTTTACAAGGTTACCTGCTTGATGAGAAGGTGAAAGAATTCGCGACACGGTGCAATGGGAAAAAGTTTTATAAATTTCAGATACGTGAAAAGGGTGAAGTAAAGGAGGAGGAGGAGGAGGAGGAGGAGGAGGAGAAGAAGAAGAAGAAGAAGAAGAAGAAGAAGAAGAAGAAGAAGAAGAAGACGACGACGACGACGAAGAAGAGAAGAAAAGAAGAAGACGGAGAAGGAGAAAACGTTGATCGACGAAAAAGGAGGCTGAGATGATTTTGAAAGTAGAAGCGTTAAAATAAAATGCTAATTATTTCTCAAAGTGTTCAGCAATGAACACTTTTAGAGAAAAGGGGAATTAGGCCAATTAGTCCGAATCGATGTTCACTGGCATGCTTGATTTCATCTTTTTATCATTTATCACGACTGTTAAAATACCCTGTTTAAACCCCCCTGAATGGCAGCACTGGTAATATAATTATAAGGAAGACTGTTCAGTAAAACCAAAACTTTTTACATGTTAAAATACTCGTGTTGATGTTTGTTTGATGTTGTTTTATTTTTGCCAGTCAGTTCAAGTTGGTAACTGCTTTATCATATTTTGTTGTTTTCGTGATATGTAAGTTATAGATCTGAACTGGCTCTAGAAGTTCTGTAATATCTGTACTACTATTTTCTGCCCACTGACAATCCAGTGGGTTTTGTCACAATACTTATCAGCCGCTCAATGGCTTGGAAGGAAGGATCTTATATTGATTTCGACCAGAAATCGAGATCCTGTTGTGTAGCGGTTGTGTTGAGAATTTACAAACGTATAGATTTTCTGTTGTGTGAAATAGATTCATCCAAGAGGGTTAAATTTAGTGTGACAAAATACTAGAAAGTCTTGCGCCTTGCATGATTCTGAATATTACTTTAGTTAAAGTAGAAATTATTGGGTGCTAGGAGGTTTTTAAAGCGATGAGTTGATTGTGCCTATTTTATTATACCCTGTGTAATGTATCAACCACAAGTAGCTGACACGAATAATTTAATGAAATATGTCGCCTCCACCAAAGACACTAGTAGTCTCAAGTGCATCTTGAAACTCGTCGTAAACTTTCTTATTCTATCTTAAGGCGAGTCGTAAACTTATCAAAACGTTGTAATTACAACCAATGGAGACACCACAGAGAGAGAGAGAGAGAGAGAGAGAGAGAGAGAGAGAGAGACAGAGAGACAGAGAGAGAGACAGAGACAGAGAGAGACAGAGAGAGAGAGAGTGGGGAGAGAAGGAAAGGAGAAGGAGAGCTCCCACACTGTATAGAGAAGGAGGACTTTCTTCCGGTAACAGAAATCGAACAGATCCTGGACACAATATTATTAGGCATAAAGAGAGAGAGAGGGGTGGAAGCGAGTCTTGCTAAGTAACACTCAACCTAATCAAACAAACAAACCAAGACTCAAAGTGAGCTATGTCATTGCACTTTCCGGCGTAAAGTCAGGACATTTTACTTTCTTGTCGCGTGCTCCGGGTGGGCTGAACGAAATGCACTTTATTTTTTACCGAAATAAAATTTAAAGTATACTGGCGTTTGAATATAACAATAGGTGACAGCATTATGTATGTTATGCAAAAGTATCTTTAATTAAAAAATGTTGTGGTACAAACATTGCAGTATAATTATTACAGATGCGTTAGGTGACAGCATTATGTATGTTATGCAAAAGTAATTTAATTAAAAAATGTTGTGGTACAAACATTGCAGTATAATTATTACAGATGCGTTATTGTTTCTTCATTATCTTAAAAAAATCCTGACAAAAGCTTTTATACATTAATCTGAGGCGATACACTTCAAAATAAATCTTCACAATGCTAAGAGTTTTAGCTGTATTGTCTAACAAGAACCCAGGCTACCCATTTACGTGTTCCTGATCCAGGTTTTGTAAAAAAAAAAAAAATATTGAGAGTTATCAAAATGAACTTTTTTTAATAGCTTTATGGGTATGAGATTTGGAAATTTATATAAAAAAGAAGGGAAAAAAAGTTCGATCTGGGGTTGTAAAATTTGCCCTTTATGGCCTCATTGAACATGCCTAGTTCTGAAAAGGAATTTTATACATAAGTTATTTCGATTGTAGTCATGAAGCTCTTTTTGCACGTCATATGATTCTGATAACATTCTGCATGTTAATACATTGTAGGTCGAGTTACATCGTATGCATGGCTTTTGGGAAATGACATTAACAAGGTACAATGTGGAGAGAAATAAGATGCGACGAGAGCTGGGCGCCTGATAATACCCTGGGAGCTCAGCCCTGGCAAAGAACGTGTAACTTAATAATACAGGACGCAGTGAAGAAGGGCACCTCACTTCTGAGGTAACACAAAGCTTTGGCAAACCAGGGCGAACAAGGGAAAGGAATGGGAAAGCAATCAATATAGCCCGGCCGGTAAGAGTCCGATATATATTATTCTACTTGGGGCCTTCATCGCTACCAAAGCTGGAGAAGCAGAATGCTAAGCCTCGGCTAAGGAAGGCGTCTTTCCTGTTTGTAAGGTACTTTGTAGTTAGGTGAGATATAGAGCTACGGGTTTGTAACATATAGATCCAATGGTGTCTTTCCTGTCAGCAACTTACTATGCGGTTAGGTCCTCGGTTAGGTCCTTTAGAGTTCCTAGTTGGGATCGGTATCACTGAGGAAAGGGTATTTTTTATCGAGTTCTAGGTTTTATAATCTTAGAGCCACTGGTTGGCGAGGCATAGACCCAAAGTTTGTATTTCCTGTCGGTAACTTACTATGCAGGTAGGTGAGACAATTAGAGCTACTGGTTAGGAATATATAGATCCAATTCCAATGGTGTCTTTCCTGTCAGTAGCTTACTATGCGGTTAGGTCCTATATAGAGTTTCTGGTTGGGATCGGTGTCGCTCAGAAAAGGGTATTTCTTGTCAGCAACGAACTACGGAGTTAAGTTTTATAATCTTAGAGCCACTGGTGGGCGAGATATAGATTCAAAGTTGTCTTTACTATCGGTAACTTACTATGCAATTAGGTGAGATAATAAGAGCTACTGGTTACTATAACCTAAGATATAGATCCAAATGTGTCTTTCCTGTCGGCAACTTACTATGCAGCTAGACGATACATGTATAATCATAGAGCTTCTGTTTGGTAAGATCTAGAGATACTCGTTGGATCGGTGTCACTATAAATTGTGATCGTCATAGACAGAGGTCACGGTATGCCCGCTTTGTTTATGTGTGGCATATCCTATTATTGTAAGAAAGGGAAGAGAGGGATTAGAAAAACAAGAGGTACACTAATGACACAAAACAACATAAAAATAATGGTTAAAAAAAAGGGGGGGGGGGGGGGGGGGTGAAAAAAGAACACAAAATGTTACCAGATATTTTTCCAGCTATGAACAAGAAATCGTTCAACAGTACAGCAGTAGAAGGACAGAACCTACCATGCTCCCCCTCTCCCACCAATGAGGTCGGCGCTGTTAAGTGTTCACATTGTTGGTGAGGTCAGAGCCCAGATCTCGGTCTCTCGCACGCATCGACCTGTAGTTGACTAGTCGATCACTCTCCTGATTTGACCTCAATTGGAAGAAATAGGCCTGATCCCCCATTTCTTCTTAAATGCGTCTAGATCTAGATGTAGTAAGTTGTGGTTAAGAAACCACAATGTGGAACTCTCTCTCCCGTTTTGTCCTCTCCTTCATCTGTCTCCAAATAATAATGATTATGATAATTCCATGATGCCCATGAGATCCAAAGGAACTTTCAGAAACTGAACATTGTGGGCCTGATACCAGCAGCATCGGGCTCTGTTTTATTTTGTTGTTTTTTTTTTGTTGTTTTTTTTTTTGTTTGTTTGTTTTTTTGTTTGTTAGAAGCAGCAGTGGCGTCACACATTAATTTTGCTACGTTTTATTTGTTTCCATTGTTCTTAAATTTCATTTGATCCTATTAAAAAAAAAGTAAGGCAAAGACAAAAATTAAATATCAACGCTTATTATAAGCATAGCATAGTGATTGTCCAATAGTGGGTGATATTGATTCAGTACAACAATGTACATTCAATGTACAGGCCAAGTTTTTTTGTATGAAATCTATTATTTGTGCACATAACGAAGAACTACGTCCTAAGGATGGGTGCGCTTCAATGTCATTTTGCATAACCTTTACGTTGATATGCACCGTCCCTTCCCCCACGCCAAATGTATTTTTATCTTTAATTCTGAATAAAAGCGGCCCCTTTATTTTTCGTCTGTCACCTTCACTAATCACTGTTATTTACATATTATGTCTGTCCGTCTCTCTCTCTCTCTCTCTCTCTCTCTCTCTCTCTCTCTCTCTCTCCCTCCCTCCCTCCCCCTCTGTTTATTGGTCTAGTAAGATTGTGTACATTAGTGTAACTTAACTTCGTGACATGAGTGGCAGCCCCTGTTTCCCGACTCTTCCCACCACCTGTGCAGCTTTACTGTTCTCATAGTTTCATTATATAACACACTGACAAACTGTCTGTCTCGTAAATTTTCCTAGCTTTGTCTAGAAATTTTCCTGACCTTTACTATTTGCCACATTAGTTCATTACTTGTACTCTCTCTATCCATCTCTCTCACACACACATACACTCTCTCTCTCTCTCTCTCTCTCTCTCTCTTTCTCTCTTTCTCTCTCCTCAATCCAGCCAATCTCAGTTACAACTAAGCACGACCTATATATTGTTTGAACTCGATAACAGAAAATATACTTATTGACAGTCTGAAGAGATTAGTAACTTATCGCATATCATTTTCTGAGCATTCTGACCTTAAGACTAACAAACGCACAGCACCTGTTCTTGCTGTGTAGGTCAGCGATAGCTTTTCTTTTCTCTGTAAGAAATTAGGCCCAACGACATTGGAGAGCAAATATGTAGTTATGATCCATAGCATTTTTTTTTTTTTGGTAAAAAAAAGGCATGGGAAAAAAAAACAATGGAAGAAAAAGAAAAAAGAAAATGCCGGCTCGTGCAGTGGTATGGTTTTGAAGATTATTTAGATAATGTAGCAATTCTGCTTCATTACCACGTCCATACCTTTTTAGGGATACTGTCAGTTGTTGCTTTTAATCGTGAATTGTACATTGCTTTTTCAAAGCAGAGAAATCACCGCTACCTTATTGAAAGGAAAAGCTGGAAAATCGAATCCTTTTTGTTGATTTTTTTTTTCGCATTGAGTATGTGTGCACTAGCAGACTTTTCTTTTCATTTTGTTTGTTTAAAGGTTAGTGTTTATGGGTTTGATTTTTATGTATGGTGGTTATTATTTTATAAAAATCGTTAATTTAGTTAGCATTTCTCCACCTATAGGTATTAAACACACACATTTGAAGCTCGAAGAGATAGATAGTACAAATACATATATTCAACTATTTCAAGGTTTTGATAACCTTAATGCACTTAAATCAATGACATAAAGAAAAAAAGGACATTCAACCTAGGGGTGTCATTGATTATGCGTGACATGAACATTCACGACCAAAATTCCAAAATACAGTGAAGGCGTCAATGTTTGGAGTATTAACGTTACTTGTCTTGTCACAACAGTTCAAGAGACAAGCTATTCAAATGACGTTACAGGAAGGGAAATTTTCTTTGTTGCCCCGAGGAATTTTGTAGAATATTATTGAGACAGACTAAAACGCACTGAAGGTGTAGCTTCAAGATAAGCTGTACATCAGTTTGTTTCATTGTTGTTGTTTTTTTAAGTTTTGATCGAATAATTATCTTTACATTGCTTCGCATAGTTGTTGATAATTTTTTTTTCTTTAATTGTAATCAAATCTGTCTAACTATTATTTTATGTGGAGTATGATAATACATGCATAAGAAATGGAATAGCATTGATAAAGGTGCATAATTATTATCTGTTCTCTCTCTCGCCCTCTCTCTTCTCTGTCAGTCGGTATGTCTGTCTTTGCATCTCTCTTTCTCTCCCCTCCTCTGCCCCTCTGTATCTCTCATTACTGCATAACAACCACATTCCTTCTCTCACCCTTTCTAAAACTATCGATTCAAGAAACCGGTTTGATGTTTAAATCTCACTGCCTTCCATAAAGGTCAGTTATGATATTATACCTGATAAAAAAGACGAGGGGTGCAAAGTTTAAGCTGTAACTTGTGAAATCTTTGCATGCCTTTTTGAAATCGCATTTTGCAGAGCGTTTACAAGCTGGTTTTAATGCAGGAGCCGCACAAAAAATGCACACCTAAAAATAATGTCCGTCGTGACATTGCGAATAAAATGCGCCCTTGATTTAATCAGTTCTAGGATGCAGGCAATATCGCATGCACAGTTACAGGTGTTGTTGACAGGTGGAAAATAATTTGCATTACGCATAAATATAAAATGCAAGGGGATAGATAAAAAGGAGAGATTTAGTCCTTCTTCTTCTTCTTCTTCTTCTTCTTCTTCTTCTTCTTCTTCTTCTTCTTCTTCTTCTTCTTCTTCTTCTTCTTCTTCTTCTTCTTCTTCTTCTTCTTCTTCTTCTCTCTCTCTCTCTCTCTCTCTCTATCTATCTATCTATCTATCTATCTATCTTCTCGTCTCTCTCTCCCTCTCTCTTCTCTGTCAGTCAATCTGTCTGTCTTTGCACCCGCCTCTCTCCCCTCCTCTGCCCCTCTCTATCTCTCATTACTGCATAACAACTACATTCCTTCTCTCACCTTTTCTAAAACTATCGATTCAAGAAACCGGTTTGATGTTTAAATCTCACTGCCTTCCATAAAGGTCAGTAATGATATTATACCTGATAAAAAAGACGATGGGTGCAAAGTTTAAGCTGTAACTTGCCTTTTTGAAATCGCATTTTGCAGAGCGTTTACGAGCTGGTTTTAATGCAGGGACCGCACACAAAAATGCGCACCTAAAATAATGTCCATCGTGACATTGGGAATTAAATGCGCCCTTGATTTAATCAGTTCTAGGATGCAGGCAATATCGCATGCACAGCTACAGGTGTTGTTGACAGGTGGAAAATAATTTGCATTACGCATAAATATAAAATGCAAGGAGGAAAATAAAAAGGAGAGATTAAATCCTTTTTCTTCTTCTTCTTCTTCTTCTTCTTCTTCTTCTTCTTCTTCTTCTTCTTCTTCTTCTTCTTCTTCTTCTTCTCCTTTTTAACATAATTTTTTAAATACATTGAGCCTATAAATAACATACACGGTGATGCCTTTTCTTCTTTTTTTTTAACATTATTTTTCTATTGATCAATCTGTCTATCTATCTATCTGTCTGTCTATATATTTATCTCTTCACCTCTAAAGTGCGCTTGCATTAGTGAAAATTTTTGTAAAAGCCATCCTTGATGATTGATTCATTTCACAAGCAGGTGCGGTTGTTTTTTATTTTTTTTTAAACAGTGCCTAAATACGCTTTTTTTCTTCTATTTTATCTGTCTTTGTCTGGATTTTTTATCGGCATAAGACCAAACTTAATTTTTCGCGTTTTTATTCCAATGCAGACAGCCAAAGTTCATATATCCTTCATTGCAATGTTTAGTTTTCCGTTTTTCCCCATCTGTTTCATTTTTCTAATACAGACTGGCGATGGCCTTTAATTTTTCCTCTTTATCAATTTTTTAATCAAATTCAGACACCCACTATTAATTTCCTAATGCAGCTAGCGAGATGTACCAGCCGGGCAGACAAATTGAATCTAACAGGATGACAACCCTAATCACGACGGGCCCTTAATTTGAATGGCGATAAATTAACGAAAATGGATAGACATGCTTTCGTTAGGTAATGGGTGGTTTTGCGATAAAAACCGTGGGTGTGCAAATGAATGATACGGGTGGATGTCGGAGGTAAATGAATGGAGATACACAGAAAAGAAAAGATGGAAACACGATGAACAGAGACCAGGCAGATAAGGGTAGACAAGAGAGTAACGTTGATCAAAGGATAAGTTTTGTTAAGCTGAAAAAGAGCGAAAGAAATCGATGGGTTTGCTTATTATATGGGCAAAAATGGTCGTGCAAAGTTTTTTTCATTCCTCTGATCTAGAAAGAAAAATAAATAATTTCGTTTTCTTTTATTCTGCTTTGAATCTTTGAAGAAGATTGAGACGTTGGTTTTTCTGTGTGTACACTGCTATGGTATGACAAAAATGAGAAGGCTAGCATTAATTTACCAGAAGTGATAGGCTTGAGTTATCGGAGAGAAGAGATTGTGAGTGGGGAAGAGACATGCGGAGAGACACATACATAGAGTCGAAAGTGGCCGGGATAGACAGACGGACAGGCGAACCGGGACAGAAATACAGAGCAAGACAGTATCAGGAAATGCCATTTGTGGCATCGTTTGAGATATACAGATAAATAGATAATGAGAGAGAAAGAGAGAGAGAGAGAGAGAGAGAGAGAGAGAGAGAGAGAGAGAGAGAGAGAGAGAGAGAGAGAGAGAGAGAGAGAGAGAGAGAGGGTGGGGAGAGAGACAGATAGACAGACAGACAGATAGACAGACAGATAGACAGACAGACAGTTAGACAGACAGACAGCCAGACAGACGGTCAGACAGTCAGACAGACAGACAGACAGAGATACTATGCCTCTCTGTTTCTCTTTCAACATTTTTTTCCAAGCAGACAGATGTTTATTGTTTAGCTAGGGGTGGAAGTAAAGTGCAGACTGCAGACAGCTTGGGCGCTGAATGAGAAGCTTAGAGGTAAAGAAGAATTTATGTTTGCTGGGCGGCTTGTTTGCTTGTTGATATTACTTTGATCTCATGCCTTTTTATCCTAATTTGAAAATGAGCATCCGTCAGACAGGGTGGAACTTCAAGATGATGGTTTTAACCAAACATAAACAATCCGTGTCTAGTCTATGACTAAACTATGGCTTTAGTTGTGACGTTTAAATTAGATTGGTGTATTTAAGTTTGTTTTTCCCCATTTTGTTTAGTTCCTTTATATCGTTTTAAATTTGTTTTATCTCTCATGCAATTGGTCACATCATATTTTCGCTGATCCTTCTTCATTTTCTCCGCCTCTTTATATTGTGCTCATTTATATTTTAAAATGCGTGATTGTTTTGCTGATATTATTGTATATAAACACTAGTAAACATGCTTAGATATACCTAATCCGTAAGTTGATTTAAAAATAAACCATGTAATCGAAACTAAACCCCTAAGGGGACGAATATAAACGAGTCAGTTTTTTCCCCGTCTTAATAGAGTTTGTTGTTGTTTTTTATTACAAATAAATAAACAACTTAATAAAAATATATGTTGTGCGACAGCATACAAAAATGTTTTCGTAGGATCTGTATATATTAAGTGGTGTGTAACTTTTATATTGCGTACGTATAACTTATACTGCGCTCTGTGGGTTTAAGCACACGTCGTATATATAATTACACTGAACCTGTAAACTTAAACATATCTCCACCAAACAAGACCAGGGTGCCGTTTGATATTACTAAAATAGATCGGATTGCCAAGCCGTATCGTGTTTATGTATTCTAGATTATCACACTCTAACCTTACTGATTAGTCTTCGCAGAAAATTAAGTGTCGTACCGCCCACTGTAGTATACGAGAATTGAAATCACCACTTAGGTTTAAATTAGGAAACCAGAGACGTCGAGTACTAACTACTAATGCGTTCAGAAGTTATTGATTATTATTTTAGTCTGCCAGCCCACGAAAAAGCCAAGTTTGTTTTTAGCAAACATTAGAAACACTTTATTTTATTGCAAGTAAGGTGATTGCCGTCTGTATATCTCTCTCTCTCTCCCTCTCTCTCTCTCTCTCTCTCTCTCTCTCTCTCTCTCTCTCTCTCTCTCTCTCTCTCTCTCTCTCTCTCTCTCTCTCTTTCCCTGCCTCCATAACTATCTGTAGTTTACATTCCATAGAAGAATATTAAATCTACTTCTATTTATCTACCAATCTCTGTCTATATTTGTATCTCTTTCTGTGTCTGTTTGTCTCCGTCTGTCTGTCTGTCCGTCTGTCTCTCTGTCTCTCTCTCTCTCTCTCTCTCTCTCTCTCTCTCTCTCTCTCTCTCTCTCTCTCTCTCTCTCTCTCTCTCTCTCTCTCTCTCTCTCTCTCTCTCTCTCTCTCTCTCTCTCTTTCAATGTATCTCTCTATCTCTTCATCACACTCTTCCAACCTCACTTCTTCCCCAGTCTGTATCTTGTAGATAAAACCAATAAATAGTGTATTGGCCTTGTCCTCTCTCTATATATAAAACGCGTTTTAAGTGTGCATTTCACATGCCTCTCTCTCTCTCTCTCTCTCTCTCTCTCTCTCTCTCTCTCTCTCTCTCTCTCTCTCTCTCTCTCTCTCTCTCTCTCTCTCTCTGTATCTTGTAGATAAAACCAATAAATAGTGTATTGGCCTTGTCCTCTCTCTATATATAAAACACGTTTTATAGAGCGGCATGCTCCGACAACAGTGTTAATTAGACGGGAAAATCTATCAGACAAGATCTGTCTGCGTGGACCCAAGCTTGTCTTGCCCCTTGAGTTTCCGTGAGCGGCCGTGCACTTAGTGCTGACGCGCGGTGCATCGCATGCATCGCATTCTGTTCCTCTAGCACCAGCTTCATGTCTACATACGTTGTTTCTCATACGTTCCCCCGAGTCCCTACTAAGGGAAAGATCACATTCCACACGTAATGATACTCACTCTCAGCCTTAACACTGTAGCACATCACGCTAGCCAGACAGCAGCAGCTACCACTTTGAACTGGGCTTCACTGTGCTGGAAGTGTTTATAGAGATGCCAACCTTCAGCCTAAAAGCGTATTATTGTAGATTTCTTACAATGCTTTGCTTGCATTTGTACGCATAGATGGCTTGTAAGGTTGGTATCTGTGATGTAATAAAAAATATATAATAATAGTAATAATAATAATAATGAAACGAAGAAAAACATTTTTAAATGGCCAGAGCCCCAACCTTTTTCTCCCCTGGGTTTCTGTTATTTTATCACAACGCAAAGTTATGAACAGTCCCAAGACCAGGAGTGCACGCTGATGAGAGCTGTTGAATAACTAGTGAGTGAGTGATGTTAGACGACTGCTGAATACTGTTAGACGACAGTGAGTGAGAAAGAAAGGAGAATTTATTGAGTGAGAAGTCGAGAGAGTGAAACTGAAAGGCCCAAAGACTTGAAAGAGAGTGTTAAGTGGCTGGGTCTGAATGTTTGATCGTGACGCACGCGCCGCAGTAATTACCATAGCCTGAGGAGTGAGTAACACATTTTATATTTTATATCATGATGGAGGTAGAAAGCTAAACGGATATAAAGGTAGGCTTATGAAAATAATTGGAACATATCAATAAATATTTAACTGTGGTACATTGGCTTCTACCCAGATAGAAAGATAGACGAAAAGTGGAGAGAAAGGCTCCATGTTTAGAGATAACTAGAGGGGGAGAGAAGTAGAGGTTTGGGGGTGGGGGCTTTTATACTTTTCTTTCCACTCCATTGGCAATTTTTTGTTGAACAAGATGGTATAATAAGAAATAATTAACGTCCTGAAAATAAAATAAAAAGTTAAAACGTGTATATTTTCGTGCGTATTGTTTTTTGTTAAAGTACTTAACATTTCTGGTTTTCTGTTTTAATTTTGGGCTTCTCTCCTCCAACGATCAAGACATTGTTATTGTAAATACTGACAGACTTGTACTATAAGTAAACTAATCAATTATGAGCGTTGGCCTCTTGTCGACCTCTTCACATCATGAAGAGAACTGGCGATTAGATTGTTGTCTGTGTGAAACTGGGCTCAGCAAGCAGCACCTTCAGCTCATGACTTCAGTGCATGGAGTAGGCGGGCATCCTTGACTCAGGCAACGTTGTTAGTGGTTAGTGCTTTTGACTTTCGAGAAGTAGATATATGGTTCGAATCTTAGCTGGTAACTCCATCTAGGTATTAAAGCAGTGCTTGGTCTCTCCTTCTCTACCGCAATCTACGTGACACACACGCACACCATCTTCTACACACTATGTATCTCTCTCTTCTCTCTATTTCAATATCGAAACTTTCTTTTCCCTATCCCCCTCTCTCTCTCTCTCTCTCTCTCTCTCTCTCTCTCTCTCTCTCTCTCTCTCTCTCTCTCCCTCCGACTGTTTTAGGATCGATTAATTTTTTGATTAATGTTTTCCTGATTCGTCGATCGTGTCATTAGGTATCTTTAATTTATCCTTCGAGACCGTTATAACTCTAAACTAATCTATTCTTCTTCAATCTACTTCCTGGTGTTTTTATCACTGTCAAGAGAATGAAAAATGCCTCTCACACCAGAAATTCCACTAAAGATACAAGCATAGTCAGTAAAGAGACTAATACTTTTCGTGACCTTTGTTAAGGCTACTGCGCAGATTTGTTGGTATAACAGATCGCTATGCTGTCAGTAAACAGTCTGAAGAGAAAGTCTATATAAAAACAAACAAACAACTTCACACTGACGTTTGTGTGGGAGGGATGGAATTAATTTAATCATGAAATGTCATGTCACCACGTTTACGACTAAAATATCATATTAAAAGATGGCATGTTGCTGAGTGTCCAATATAAGTATGAATTATTAGAATATTTTTTAAACGGTGACATCTGCATCAGTTCTAAATCCTTTTGAATAGGTCTGGGGAGAATAGCCGTATGTGTGTGAGTGTGGGTGTATGTGTGTGGGCGCCAAAAAAAAAGGGAGGGCGCGGTGGGGTGGGGGGGGGGGGGTGTGGGGGGGGGGGGGGGGGGGGGGGGGGGTCGTTCTTAAATTTTCGATTGGTGTTGCATTTGAAACAACTGATTTATATATAAATTGTAATTCCACAAAAAGCAAGATCATAAAAATTCATAGTAGATTTTTTCGGTAGCAATTATTGTTATTATTCTTATTATTATTGTTATTATTCTTATTCATATTATAATTATTATTATTATTATTATTTATTATTATTATTATTGTTGTTGTTGTTGTTGTTGTTGTTGTTGTTGTTGTTGTTGTTGTTGTTGTTGTTGTTGTTATTATTATTATTGGCTGATTTCAACCAAATCAGTATAAACAGCACTGGCAGTCAGACGTGAATCTAACCCCCAACATTCGGATTAGCAGCCAAGCTCTCTACCCGTATGCCACCGCGCTCCCTTTACACATGTATTATAGATCATAAAGAAGTAAACACACCATATTTTTATAGGGCATTTCCTCGCAGCCCGCACGTGCCTGTGGACGAACGTGCACGTTATTCTCTGTATATATACACCATGAGCCCTTTATTTTCGCTGACAATACAATACACCACAGTCGAGTGTCGGTCGGCCTAGGCATATTATTCTAACTGCATAGAGTCAAATAGGGCAGTTACAATACTATACCTCTATTCTAAGCCCGCTCTCTGTACTTCTATTTATTCCTGGTTGAGCCAACTCAATCGGTCTGTCACCGTAGCCTGATGAGTGCTCGTTGTACACAAAGCTAGAGACTTTAGAAGTTATCGCTGTGTTGCTGTTAAACACACTCAGCACATAAATCTAGAGGTATTAGTACAGAGGGTATCTGGACTTAGACCCCGGACTAATGGCTCTGATAACTGGCAAGGGGTTAGTTTAGTCGGCGGTATAAGTTTATGGCACCGTTGTACTTACCACCCGTGTATCTGTACGAAGTAGACTGGTGCACGAATCTGTCAGAATGTATTATAGATATTATAGATAGTCTAGGTTCCCACTAGTAGGAAAATCGATTTGTACGTCAGTGGTTTTATATATTTGTTTTTTGTTTGTTTGTTTATTGTTGACAACAAATATTCATGTCTATTTTTTGCTCACTGTCTTCAAATTCATTATTTCCGTTAATTTTTTTAATTGATTAGGCTACGGAATATACAGAGAGAGAGAGAGAGAGAGAGAGAGAGAGAGAGAGGGGGAGAGAGAGAGAGAGAGAGAGAGAG
>RQTK01000015.1:914839-928404 GCA_003991915.1 Elysia chlorotica | reverse complement strand
CCCCTCCTCTCTCTCTCTCTCTCTCTCTCTCTCTCTCTCTCTCTCTCTCCATCGTATAAAACTAAAAAGAAAACCTCAAACCTTTGTATCCATAAAGCCGAGTATCTCAAACCTTTGTTCTAATCCTCTCCCCCCCCCCCCCCCACTCCCTCTCTCTCACTCTGGCTCTCATTGGTCTATTATCTGTAGTTTTGTCCACATGTCTATGTCTCTGCCTATCTGTCCTCTTTCTACTTCTCTCTGCTCTCTCTCCCTTCCTCTCTACTTTTCTATTCACATCTCTATGTCTCTGCCTATGTCTTCTCAATATCCCCCCTTTCTCTCTCTATCTCCCTCTCTATCTCCTCTCTCTCTCTCTCTCTCTCTCTATCTCTCTCCCTCTCTCTCTCCCTCTCTCTCTCCCCCTCTCTCTCAACACTCCCACTCGGCAGCTGATCTGTAGCTGGCCAGGCTTGGCTGACTGTGACTGTGAACCCGATCCCGACCTAGATCTAAATAAACGAGTTTCGGATCTAAATCCAGAGCCTGCCGTCTGTGTGCGTGCGGGTTAACCCGGCTTTATTCCTCTTCTCTCTTTCGGTTCTCCTGCCTTTGCTTGAGGAGGCTTGTTTAGTGTTTAGTGTTTACTCCACAGTCTCCCCAGTGTCTCTACTCATACATGTTCGCCATACGTGGCGCATTATTGTAATTATTCGTTTCGGTAGCTTATCCATCCAGTGATATTAGACTAGTTTAATATACAGTGTGTTTGCGGTTATTTGTGTTATACGTACATGTATTAACGCAATGTACACGCAATACTGTTTTTTCAAGTCTGTGATCTGGCATTTAGTATAGCCTACTTATTTTTGTGTTAAGACAGCATGACGAGTGTAGCTAAAATAGAAAAAAACTGATATCAGCGACAAATTGTGCCCTACGATCTGTTGATGACTTAGAATCTAGCGAAGCGTGACAGAGTAAGTTTTAAAGGTACACTGAATAATGTACCTAGAATCTAGCTCTAGACCGTATAGAGACCAAGATCTAGTCTAGTTCGAGATTGGATGTATCGTAGTGTAAAAGTGGCAGGTGGTGATTTAACTATATTGCGACTTTACGTGTATTTGGACAGAGACGGCCCTCCAGGGTATAGGCTCTTGTAGATCACAGCCAAGATATCTATATCTTATGATGTGCATTTTGAATTTGCTTTAGCCTATAATCAATTTATGCGTTTTAGATCTACTAGGTATTACTTCTTGGTATCTAGACCAAAATTCTCTTGCTGTTGTTGAAATCGTTTTTGGTGTAGCAGTCGGAGACAGTGTTAACCAAGTCGCTATCAATTGGCATGTACATTCGCTCCGTCACAGTTATTGTTGATTATGTAGAAACATTCTTGCTTGCGGCTGTGTGAAATAGATAAGAAAGTGATTAAATCTTTAATTAGGAAGGAATGGTATGGGTTTCATGTAAGATCAGGGAGCGTGTGTTTTTCGATCTGTTCACGAACTCTGGTGTAATCACTGTTGACTTAGTGGTATACGATAGTGCACTTTTGTTTTGGTTTAACATCTCTTTTATTTGTTCTAAATCAGTACAGCCAAGACATCGACGCAGTGACGGCGATATTAATGAAATAAACACACGTGTGTATAAAAACAAGTCCTAGACTGTTTTTTTTCCTGTTTTGTTCGATTCACTGTATGGAAAACGTAGAGATCTTAAACGGTGTAATTGTCTAGTTAGCTAAACAACAATAGACCGCTGGTGTCCTTCAGACACACAATGGCCCTCAAAGGCCCGCAAAGAAACACTTATTTTCAAGGGTTTGGCTGGCCTTCACCGTGCTCTGACTATTGCTCTAGACCAGTAGCACCAGCATCACAATCATCGTCCTCATTATCATCATCGACATCTTCGTTGACGACTTCGGGTGCGATATCATCCAAAGGTCCGGGAATCACAGGGATGATTCGACCCCAGGGCCCCGCCGACTACAACCATGACACTCTATCCGCTCACCCACGTGAGTCTAGGCGTGGGAGTGGCAGGGTGGTGAGGCCCAGCTCCAGGCAGTTCAACGGCCTCCGTGACGGGGATGGGGTGGAGAGCTCGGCAGCGGATCTCGTGCTGGCTTGTGTGGCCGGGGATGGTGAGTTAGTTCAGCACTGTTGAAGCCTCGGCTCTGACACTAGATCAGGACTTGCGAGACGAATCTCTCAGGTCTAGCGTTAAACATTATGGGTTTGGTCTCAAGGTTATTTAAATGATTTTGGTTGTTGTTGCTGTTGTAGTTGTTCTTCTTCTTGTTGCTCTTGTTGTTCTTGTTCTTGTTCTTCTTCTTCTTCTTCTTCTTCTTCTTCTTCTTCTTCTTCTTCTTCTTCTTCTTCTTCTTCTTCTTCTTCTTCTTCTTCTTCTTCTTCTTCTTCTTCTCCTTCTTCTTCTTTTTCTTCTTCTTCTTCAGGGATGATAGAGGGAGGAAAACAATATAGAATAAATAAAAACAAGTACGAAGAGAAAGGCGCTAACCGAACCATCGCTGGGTCCAATTTGTTCAATAACGGTTAAAGGAATTACAGTATGTCTGTCACCTAACAGTGGCTTAGCCATCACTCTGCCTGGCTCAATCAACAATGGTCACCCCAACCCGCTTCTTGTTGGTCTATTCCAGCGAGATCCAGTCCAGATTAATTTAGCCACAAATTACGCAGAGGCGCCCACATCCCCAAGGTGTCACTCTTTTTGCTGGTGTGGAGACAAAAAGATCTTTTAAAAGATCTTGTTTTAATTTTTCGTTTGGTTTGGTTCGTTTTGTGTTCACCAAAAGATGCATGATCTATTTTTGTTCGGTTTTTGTCTATTTTATCTAGTTGCTCCACATATCAATAGCTAGTCCTTTGAAAGATCAGTTTTGATTACGTTTTATCTTCAACTTTGGTGTTGTTTTATTTTTCTTCTGTAAATTGTGCAATGGTCTGTTGTTT
Source organism: Elysia chlorotica (assembly GCA_003991915.1). Classification (NCBI taxonomy): domain Eukaryota; kingdom Metazoa; phylum Mollusca; class Gastropoda; family Plakobranchidae; genus Elysia; species Elysia chlorotica. Next base: position 925,435 of record RQTK01000015.1, on the reverse strand, counting down.
TGATTAGTTTCTGTTAGTTTCTTTGCTTAATTTAATTGTTCCATCAATTTGTATTATTTGTTGCCGTATTCTTGTTGTGTCCATGTTTCTTTGCATGTTTTTGTCGTTATTTTTACACTCGGTGTCAGTTTGATATTTGCCGCAGATATCTATTTTTAGCTCTTTGGCCAGATCAGTAAAAACAAATGCTTCTGCGTCTTAAAAGTTTTTCGCACGAAAGAAGAGCCAATGAGTTCCGGGAAAGAACGATATCAACGCCAGTGCTAACACGAAATTCCCTTTTTAAAACTATAATAATTTATAAATACCCGGAGGTCGATCTGTTCCATTGCGATCTCCCGAAATCCTGAAGAGGTAACAAAACATGGAAATGTAGCTCTTTTCTCGCGAAAATGGCAAATGTATGGCTGACCGGCACGATAGCTTCTATTTCCGGTTCTTTGAGGCTCCCCCCCCCCCCTTTCCTTTTCCCTGTTTCCTATTGCCCAATGTGCATTGCCCAATGTGCAGGGGCATCACGATTGTTTTGATCCGACGCTTGGCCCTCTTGTCTAATCTAGGAGCCGCAAGTACAACTTTGTGGTAAACTTACGACCCGTCGTTAGGTATGGACATAAGAAGGCTTACGACAAGTTGTAAGCACCCACAACCTTGTACTTATGGCCCCTAATCTAGATCTACGTGTTCCTCTTATGGTGTTTACGTTCAAAGACGTTCTACGATAAGAATTGTTATTTGCTCCGCGTGGTATTTTTCAAGTTTTGTGGATCGGGTTGACATATTACCTAGTTTTCTTGGTTAACAGGACCCACACAATTTTATCCTCGGACATCTATTTTAATTTTAGCTGTCGTTTTTTATGGTGGTTTCGTTGTTGTTTCGTTTTAATTTGTTTTGTTTTTAATTGCTGTTATTTTTAAATAATTGATATAAATTGGGTGTATTTATTTCTTCAATTTTGTTTCATTTTATTTAAACTGTCTGACCTAGCTTCAAGTTAATAATTCACCGCGGTTGCTTTTGTCACTCAGTTCTTATCGGGGTCTCGTTGATAAACCATAGACAATTGGAATCAGGTAGAGATTGCTGAAAGATGCACTTAAAGCATTAAAGCGTCCATTAAAAACTAATTCATTAAGACATTACTTCTCGTAATCAGGTATCTTCAACACAAAGCTTGTGCTAATTTTCATAGAAATGAAAAACCGGTTACAAATATCGTCTATATTGAATTTAACGAAGCTTACTCGTAAAAACGGAATTCATTGAATTTCATAATTTTACATGTTCGCCTACCCATTCTCATTTATGGTGAAGAGATCTGCTAGTTTTAGATGTTAGTTTTAGAACAATCTAATGTAAAACTCATTTTAATATTTTTAACAGACGGGTTGATTTTTTTTCTCTTTTTTTTTTTCCTGTTGCGGAACGAACCCCATCCAACTCCAACGACGTTAAAGCTGAGACGTTGCATAATTTTGAAAAAAAGTACATGTATTTACTCCAGTTCCAGTAAAAGAATAACGCAATTATGCAAGTCATGATGTGAAAAGGGATAACCAAACTGTACAGAACTGTTTACTGGTTGGTAAGGTAGAAATTGAAAAAAAAGGTATTATTTTATTGCAATATGTTATTTTATTAGTTGAGTGATAATTCATTGTTTTTCTTGGTTGTTAGGGTTGATGTCTGCGATTACAGATATTACCTTTTATTCTTTGGATAAGCTGCCGTGTTCTTCTTTATCATTACTTAAACCATGACTTTCTAGCTCACCCACAATTTTCCAAGCGGATTGATTTAACTCAGCAGATGTATTTTTAATCAGCTTCTCGTGTGAATCTTGGCAGAAACTGAAGTTGACGGTCTGGTATTTTTTTTAAGTGATCAAGTAATGAACACTGTCTCTCTCAGGAAACGCGTTTTTATTTCAACCCTCACACGTCTTCTTTCTGTCTTTCTTGTTTTTACCTTTTCCTTTACAATAGTCGGGACACCTATGGCCTTCGTAGACAAAATTTTAGATCATCGAAATTCCGATAACTAGATGTGAAATGTTGAGTTTGTTTAACGTCCAACGTCAGCACTTTAAAGGCTATATCAGATGACGAGAGGTGTCGTCTAAATGAATCTAAAGGAAATGGCGATATGGTAAGGACAAAAAAACCACAAAAAAAAACAAAAAACGAATCTCGTGATCAGTGCACTTCTTTTCTCATAATTCGCCCACTGTCCTATATATTATAGAAAGTTGAAATTAATGATTGGTTATACCGAGAACAATATTACAGTTTGGAAAAAAACAAACAAAAAATTGAAATGCCCAAAAACCGTATCGTAACTATTATAGATTTGAATAGAATAGAAACAAAATGTTTTTCTTCTTAATCAGCTGGCTGATCAAAAACGAAACAAACAAAAATAATTGTACACACAAAAAAAATCCGAACCAGGATATTTTTAATACTGGTCCTACCCAAGGCTTCCCAAAAAGTGTATTGCCGACTGCCCCGCCAGTGTAACCTCAAACTCCACCCTGCTCGGAACGTAAAGAGGCGTATCGGGATTTCGAGCCTGGCTAAGTTTGGCTAGTGTGCATTACGCGCCTCACTGCAAGGATGGATGGGGGGGGGGGGGGTGTTTTTTTTTCATTTATTTTTTTTTTCTTCTGGTCTTATCTTAAAGACAAAGGTTTCAGCAAAAAAAAAGGCGAGAAAGGAGTGGGAGAACACAGAGAGAGCGAGAGAGAGAGAGAGAGAGAGAGAGAGAGAGAGAGACAGAGAGACAGACAGACAGACAGACAGACAGACAGACAGACAGACAGACAGACAGACAGACAGACAGACAGACGGACGGACGGACAGGCAGAGAGGCTGACAGACAGATACACACACAGACCGTGAGACAGGGGAGAAACGCAAAGTGACATATAGATAGACATACAGATAAATATACATAATTATACTCACAATAAAATAAACAAAAGGATAGATCACTGAGAAAGTCTCCCCCCAAATAAATAAATCGGTTAATTGGCAATCTATTGCACAACTGACATGCTTTTAATAGAACAGTCTATAACTTTGTTTTCTTTTTCGTTTCTCTTACATTTATTTTCTTTTAAAACATGGTTTTGCGCGATCTATAATTCTGTTATTTAATTTGTTTTTAATTGCGCATTGGAAATGTAACAACTTTGGTGAACTGTTGTGGTTTTTGTCTTTGTTCTTCTTAATATTACGACGTAGCCTTGTTCTTACTCAACAAAAATCTGATAGCAAAGTACAAAATTACGGTAGTATTGTCCTTCGTAGAGTTACAACAATAACAGGATGCGGTTTCGCAATACATCTATAATCCCAACCAAACTGTTACTCTCTGTCTCTGCCACAACTATTTAGTCGGTGTTGTGGTGGCGAGATTATTTTATGCTCTCCTAATGAACAGGTGCTCGTTACAATAACATTATTGGACCTAATATTCGTCAGTTTGAATGCAAATGTGTGTGCTATGTGTGTGTGTCAGAGAGAGAGAGAGAGAGAGAGAGAGAGAGAGAGAGAGAGTGGGGAGGGGAGGAGACAGAAAGACAGATAGACAGACAGGCATGCAGGCGGGCAAAGAAACATGCATAGACAGAGAGAGAAAAAGAGAAAGCGAGAGAAAGAGAGAGGGAGAGAGAGAGAGAGAGAGAGAGAGAGAGAGAGGAAGGGAGACGGACAGGCAAACAGATGGAGATTCAGTGTACACACATGTACAAACAGTTGAGGTAGAGGGATTTAAAAAGAGTTTTTGAAAAAACATGAATGTGTATAAAAATAGCACTCATCTCTTACAAACGGAATTTCCCTGTACAAAGTGCACGAATTTCCTCCCTTCTTTCTGCAGGCTATTCAAAACGATTCGTTTTGGTTCCGGGTTGGAAAGGAATGCTGATGAATTGTGTGACGGTCAAATTGATTTCTTTAGAAATGTTTTTTAAGTTGACAGTCTTTTAGATACGAATAGGTACTTACGAATGATCTAAATGCGACCTTTTTGAGGGGAATCCAATATGCACTTGTTTTTTTCTGTGTCTCTGTCTGTCTGTCTTTGTCTCTCTCTCTCTCTCTCTCTTCCCTCTCTCTGTCTCTCTCTCTCTGTCTGTCTGTCTCTCTCTCTCTCTCTCTCTCTCTCTCTCTCTCTCTCTCTCTCTCTCTCTCTCTCTCTCTCTCTCTCTCTCTCTCTCTCTTTAAACTTCCTTAAAATTATTTTTATTGTTGTGCGAACTAATTGCTTTTCATTCTGTCTTTTCTTTATTTGGGCTTAGTCATCGTCTTGTTTATGCACACCGTTCCCTGTTAATATTTACCTCTGGGTGCACCTCCCCCCCTCCCTGGGTTTTCCCCAATTACTACTGAGTTCGACCTGTCTAGAATTTGACCACGTCAACGAAACGAGTGAAGCCATTACAAAACAGTTTACATGATTCGTCTCTCTGTACTTGTTTTGTGACGTGTACCAGCGTGACCCACATTTTTTTTTCTTTTGGCGATATATCGGTTGGCATTTCTTTCCATTTCCTTTTAATCAACCAGTAACACAAATTTTAATCGGCTATAATCCTGGCGTTAATACCTCGATTTTTCGATTTTTATAGATAAAGAAGCTCCTACAAAACTTTCGTGCAATTTTAACCCATTTTGGCTCTTTAGTGCATTGCTTTAGTATGTAAGAGGGTTTTCAACGAAACCATGACTCAGATGGGCTTCGATCGAGGCTATCTGAAACTGGTATCCTCGGTTTCGATCCAGAATCGTGTCGTTGTCAATCAACTAACAGTTACATGCAGATCTTACTGAGTCAGTCAGTGAAGCTACATGCCATAGGCCAACAGTAACAGCCATACTCTGAATCATCCGTTTTTCTACCGACAGGACTGATTACCCAAAACGGCTGTCCGTGTGTTTTACCCCCTTTTCCTTAGGGCCGGTATGTTTATTTGTTGCTTACCCTCCAATGTCAGCGCTACAACAGGGGACCTACCGATTGGGAGACCAACGCTCTACCACTTGTGCCAGTCCTGACCACCCCCCACCACACACACACACACACCCCGATGATACCAGATAACATGTTTCAGATAGCCTTGCCCCCACCCCTTCCCAGTTATGACCGGTGCTACACTGCTAGGCTGAAAACAGTAACGCTATATAATGTATGCCCTAACAACATTACTTTGGATGAGAATTTTGCTTGCACATGCCCCCAATTATTAATAGAAAATTCTTTTTTTATATATTTTATTGATTATTAAGTTTTAATTTGGAGGCGCATACTGCTTTTACAAACTAGGTTTAAAATGCGTTTCTTGAGCTGCTGAAAATCTAACCGTTTCAGTTTATCAGATCGGTATAATTAATACATTGTAACGTTATTTTTTATTCCAAATCGTTTATTGCTAACTATCTTGTGTTGCCGCTCAGTTTAAATGTGTTATTTATTATTAAATTGTGAACCACCCAGCTGTTACAATGTCATCGTCCTTCTAACTATATTATTTGTTTTCCTCGCTTCATGTACGTTCTAGATATCCAACAAAATGGTGCCGAGACTATCTTCGCTACGTATTTCTGGCTGCTTGCAAAATAATACGTGACCCTCCAGAGAAGTAGATCCTTGATCTAGATCTAGATCTAGACCCTAGTTCGTCGGAACGCTAATTCTATGTTGGCGTCTGTTACAGCCCCATGGGTACAGGGCTACAGACCAGGCGGAGACGCGGAAAGAGCATCAGAGCAGGAGAAATCAAGGCAGATGTGCTTAACTCACAGAGATCTATTGGCTTAAACTGCCTGTTATTTTAGTCTAGCTTGTAAAACACTTTGTGCTTTGTCAGGAAATGGTCTGGATCTAGCTTTACGCCAGCTGTTGCTTTAAGTTACTGTTGCTATTACATGTATATATCACTTTATTGTCGTTGTGTTGTACGTCTGCCTCTTTCTCTGTCTCTCTGTCTCTCTGTCTCTGTCTCTCTGTCTGTCTCTCTCTCTCTCTCTCTCTCTCTCTCTCTCTCTCTCTCTCTCTCTCTCTCTCTCTCTCTCTCTCTCTCTCTGTCTCTGTAGCTAGCTAGCTAGCTATCCATCTTCATACCCCTATCCTTCGTCCAGTTGGTGTGTTAAGTGACATCCACTCCACTAGATGTTTAATATTGCTTACTCAACTGTTTTCGGACTTTCCTCAAGTACATGATTGTAGTGAACAACATAGGGAGACACAATAACATAGATCTAGTACATAAAAACATTAACTCAACTAAACTGCAGGTGACCATTCTTATTGTTGTTGTTGTTGTTGCTTTTTTATTTTTTGTTGTTGTTGGTTTTTGTTGTTTTTTGTTGTTTTTTGTTTGTTTTTTTTGGTTTTTTTTTTGTTTTGTTTTGGGGGGGGGGGGGGGGGGAGGCTGAGACAAGCATGTTTTTCAATTGTTTTATTACAAATTCCGCCGCCATTCTATCCATCTTGGATACTCTTAAAGAAAATGTATCGTTTTTCTTTTCATCCTGGAAAGTGGAGAGGGATGTGTAAAGGGGAGGCGGGGTTGGGCATAACCGTTGTTATAGGACATGGGATGGGTCTTTTGAGGAGGAAAGGGACTGAGATAGATAGAGAAAGACAAATAGATATATATGCAGAGACAGACACACACGTACAGGCAGGGGTGTAAAGGAAGAACTTAATAGTTATAAGAGGTTTTGCACGACAACAAGTCGGTGAAGTCGGAGAGAAATAGATAAGAATCTGAAAATAGACTTTCGACTCGTTGCATAGCCACATATTGTATAACTACGTGTGCATTGTACTACCCTTTGTTAGGCTTGGAAGGAGAGGACGGGGCATGTTTAAGAATCATAGCTTGTAAATTCAAGATAACAAACGATATCCCCAGCTAGAACCAATGTGTTCTGAAATCCCGCATGATAAAAGAAGCTATTCTGGTATCAGACACAGAGTTTTGGTGGATTAAATGTACATGAACTACCATGTGGTCGGCGGCGATGAGAGTGAATGACTGTGTTAAAGAGACACTTTCGTAATCATAATAATGATGAGAAACGTAATAACCGTAATAATATGTATAATAATAATAAATATGAAAATGTTCCTACTACAACTACTACTACTACTACTACTACTACTACTGCTACTACTACTACTACTACTACTACTACTACTACTACTACTACTACTACTACTACTACTACTACTACTACTACTACTACTACTACTACTACTACTACTACTACTACTACTACTACTACTACTACTATAGTGATGCTGATAAATATGATCTCTCTTTCTTATTTTTCTTTCGGTCTCTCTCTATCTCTCTCTCTCTTTTAAATGAAATAAAATAATTTAATTATAAAACCTATATCGCAAATGCAATTGTTCTACACTAGGAAACCTTCGAAGTGTAATGTATTATTATACCCTAAACTACAATAATAGTTCCTCTACAGTGCACAGTGCCTATCCTTTCCTCCGTTTAGCTCTACTTTTCCGCCTCCGCCTTCTCTTTGTTTCACACTCTCTCTCTATTGCCAGTGCGTTTGTCCTTTCCTTGCCCACATTTATACTTGAGCTACTAAAATACTGCGTAGGAGGAGTGTTACTGATAACCACGGTTAAGCTAACAAATTACTGTACGAACTAGCCAGATTATTCACACCCGTCTCTCATTAGTTAACAAAAATAAATGATTGACGAAACTGCTCTCTGTTACTGCCATTCTATTATCATGGATTATTCGTGGGAAATGATTATCTTTCAATAATGATTAATAACTACTAATCTCGTCTAGAATCATGAGAGAATCCACACACTGCCACACGTGCCTGGTGAAAACCCACGTTCACGGAGCCAGGAGAGCACGTGATGTGTGGAAAAACAGAGCGGTGTAAGATGTTGACCATTGCATGAACCACTGCCTTCTGTGACGGCATATATATCACGTTTGAAACTTATGAGACGATGATGAAGAATAAAAACATGCATTTTTAAAATTTTAGTAGTCGATGATAAAGCATTAAATTGAAAAAAAAATCTCCATACATTTGAAACTAACCATTATACTGCCTATGACCACCGCGGTTAAAACTTAAATGAGTCCGTGATGTGTAGATCTAGAGCAGGGTTGACCATTACCACTGCCTTCTGTGATCGCAAGTCTCGTTTGGACCCTATGAGACGATAATACAGAATAAAGTACTCTAATAATAATGACCGTCAAATTTAGCTTAGGAGACGTAGATAATTAATAATATATTCTCTATATCCGTCTCAGTTGAAAGTTTGGAGATAAAGAAAGAAAAACTCGTGTCATAAAGTTAGGTGACGAATATAAAGAATAAAACATTTTCTGTTACTGTCACACCTAAAACTTAAGAGACGATGATAAAGAATAAAAATGTCTCATGTGAAACATGGGAGACGAAGAGAAAGAGAGAAAATTGTCTAATAACCGCCGTGGTTTAAAGCTTAGGAGACGAAAATAAATCAAAGAATACCAACACACTCGGGACTTGGGTCCCTACAGGTGCACGCTCGGGCATCTAGTGGCGTTTATGCAGGCCCAGCGAGGCATGGCTAGGTCACTGCTTGTCCTGGTACAGTTTTTAACTGAGATGCCAACCGTATGCCTAGAAACGTATTATTTTGTTAGCAACCCATCAACACACATACACAGTGTGTACATAAAAAACAGACTGCAAGTGGTAGAATTTTGGTCTTCCAATCGGAAGGTCCCTGGTTCGAAACCCACGATCGGTTCCAATTGTGTCCCCTATACAGACTGGTTGGGTCAGTGTTAGTATCATGTTACTGGCTGAGACTCCGAGGCAAGAGTCTCTCTCTCTGTCTGTCTGTCTCTCTCTCTCTCTCTCTCTCTCTCTCTCTCTCTCTCTCTCTCTCTCTCTCTCTCTCTCTCTCTCTCTCTCTCTCTCTCTCTCTCTCTCTCTCTCTCTCTCTCTCTGTGGCAGCATGTAAAATTGCCAGACGTTCTTAAGACACATTCATATTCTAGCCTACATAGTACTAACGTTAGACGCTAAAAATCGAAACTTCAAACACTCAAAATTCTTTTCGGGAAAATCGTCTACTTGTATGTTTACTGGCTAGGTTGGCAGGTCTGTATTTGGTCATGCACAATGTATCTGGAGTCGTGCACACGCAGTGGCCCCTAGGTTCACCTTTGCCCTATCGGTCAGTGCGGTCAAACGCCCACTGCCTTTCTTTCTTGTCCACTGGCCGAGCCCGAGCTGTTGGTCTGAGTGGTCTGAATGGTCGCGTTGTTACCCTGATGTTGAACGTCGCCTGGTCAGATAGAGACCTTGCGATGATGGGGGTCCAGAGCGAAACAAGGACGATAGGTTGGTTGGTTTGTTCAGTGCTTGGCGTCTGACGTCAGCACAGTGCTGGCTTTTTGTGGGTCCCAAGACTAACGTCTGACAATGTTACGTGATGCCACATAGAGGCACTGCGGGGGGATACCATTACTTTTGTCTAAGTCGGTCATTTTACACTGTCACTGAACTATTCAGGAAGGGAGGAAATTGAACAAATGCATTTTTAAGCGACCGTGTGTTTCGAACTGTGGGCCTCCCGATTGGGTGACCAACGCTCTTACCAATTCAACCAGTTCGCCCTCCCAATAGGTAAAAAAATAATGCATCGGCGCCCAATCGTAATAATTATTTCGTTTCTAGACTTACGCAGCGAATGATCTATCCGAAAATCACAGGCGTAAGGGGCGTAATAGCGTCACCCCTCATGAACATGTAAACCGCAAAGCCTGTAGTGGTGGGAGTCCTAGATCTGGGGCTAGGCCTGGCCTGGCCGAACCAACAGCTGTAAACCATACAACCATACAACTCGTGGCAGAACTCGGACACGGCCTGTGGACAGCAGGGCAATCCTTGTTGCCAGCCCTGTGTTATTCACTGTGGTTCTTATTCCTTATGGGGGCGGTGGAAGGGGGGTGACGCTCAATGGCATGGAAGAGTAAAGCACACGACTGATGTTTGGGAGGTCCCCGGTTCGGTCCGCAAGCGCTGTGGGATGATACCGCACTTACCAGAAACTAGCGAGCAGAATACTTGAGATCTAGTTGTTTCTTCTTCTTTTTTTATTGTAAAAAAATAAAATAATGATAATACATGAATTGGATTAAACGATGGCGTTCAAAACATTTTGTATCCAGTAAAATAGAAAAAAAGTTGAAGTCAATAGGATTGAAATGTTTATCTGTTTTACACTCGTTTTAAAACGTGAAACCAAACAACGCACGGCTTCCTAGCTGTCACTGACAGTAACCTGCGCAACAGGAAGTCTCAAAATCAGAGTAGTACACCCATAGTTAAGACTCCAAACCACGCAGGATAATGCTGTTTGAAAATGATGGTAAATAATTATAATCTATTGTATACCAAATGACGTCAGAGGTGGTTGTAATACATGTACTTAGAACCGCTGGGGAATGGCTTCTACATCTATTCTTAATAACATATTGTTTCATCCTCTCTCTCTCTCTCTCTCTCTCTCTCTCTCTCTCTCTCTCTC
>RQTK01000015.1:873327-910426 GCA_003991915.1 Elysia chlorotica | reverse complement strand
GGGAGGGGGAGGAAGAGAGAGAGAGAGAGAGAGAGAGAAATAGAGAGGGGGAGAGACAGAGAGAGGGACATTGAAAAGGTAGAGAGAGATAGATAGATAGAGAGAGAGTGAGAGAGAAAGAGAGAGCAGGAGTGAGAGAAAGCAGGAGAGGGTTAAAGGGATAAATAGAGAGGGGGAGAGACAGACAGAGAGGGAAATTGAAAAAGGGAGAGAGAGAGGGAGAGAGAGTGAGAGAGAAAGAGAGAGCAGGAGTGAGAGGGGAGGAGAGACAGGTAGAGAGAGATATCCTGAAAGAGGAGTTGCGACGCTGTTGATCATTCCCTCAGGGCATACAGGAAGAATCTAAAAAGCAATTTTCGGACGTTGATAACTTGGTCTTGATCTTTTTTCTTTAATGAACATACATGTCACTAGAACAATACTTGTTTTTTATACTTAGGGATGAATGAATTGAAAAATGAAAAAGAATTCTTGTGATTTGCAGCCATTAGATTTTTTAATATATGTTACCGTCTCTTTTTCAGCCAAACGTGCTTAAATAATCGGATCAATAAGTCGTTCATAACTCTTTAAGAAATTATTGAATCACATAGAAGCTAATCGAACCAGCCGTCAAAGTGTGCTAGTAGAGATAAATAAAATAAAAAAGCCACCAGAAAGCGTACATATTATGCTTTTGACGTAGATTAGCAGGTTTGAAATTAGCTATGGTGATAGGCGAATTAATAAGAAGCAAGAGTTTGATTGGTCGCATCACTGTATAAGCAGCTGCATATCCGCAACTTACTTCAATACCTGTGAACATTAATTTGTGGAGGTATTACCGTAGTAATTAGAAGCATGCGGTTTTCAATATTGAAACAACGATGTGTTCGCCATCGTGACTGCGGGTGTGATATAGATATTATCTAACAGTTATGGTACACAGAGATTCTATTTATTTATTTTTTTGGCCCATTACAGTAACTGTCGTAGATAGGATATGTGGCAACTTGCTTCGAAATATAAGAGTATATTGAGACATAAAAGAAGTTCACCCCAGGAAGAAAAAGAAAAAAAAAATATTAATGAAAAAAAACAGCACCACCACTGCTATTGTAATCATGTGAAATCAATGCATTCCTGGCAATTTGAAAGTAAATTGAAAATTACCACCGTGGTGTGAGCTTTGCGTCATTTTTTGTGAAGATGAGTTGGAATACACGAAAGTACATGCGTATGTTCGATGTCAGAGATGAACATTTTCCGAATGTGACAAAATTAAATACAGGAAAGCTCAGTTGGGTTCAACAGGGTATAATGTTTGGGAGGTTAAAGAAGGTATGAGGTCGAAGCAATTATTTTTAATTATAGGTTTCACGCCTTTTTTAAATAAGAAGGATGGGTATCTTATAAAAGTTTGACTACAGTGTAAAATATCTAGGATTGAGAGAGAGAGAGAGAGAGAGAGAGAGAGAGAGTGAGGGAGAGAGAGAGAGAAAGAAGGGGGGGGGGGGTTGAGAGAGTTTTCCATATCAATTAGGCCTTTTTTCTCTTTGTATTGTACTGAGACTCTAATTAAGAACTTGACATTGGTTGGCCAGGGGTACATTGACATTAATTTTCGATGATCGTAAGAAGACAAGTTTCACGTGCGTCACTCACCTCGCAGGCACAGATAAAATTAAACTGTAGGGTAGCTCGTTATTGTGTCATGTAAGGATTAGCGTTAGTGTTGAGAGATTTCTACGATCCATCGCTTTAATAAAGGAAACAGTATATCACATTTGCTGATGCATTATACAGGTTTGTTGTTGCTTAACCAAGGTGTTTAACCATTAGATTAAGGTTATTTCATCTAGGTCGTCAATATTATTGATCCCACTGACGCATATTGCAGAGCTTCAAAAGCATAATTATGCATTGAACAAAAATACGTGCAGTTTTACGTACAGGGCACTAATGAAGGAGCATCCGCTTCGTCGCTTTCCTGTGTTGATCCTGTACATCCAAAGAAAAGATTAATGATTGGAGAGGAAGGGAAAAAAGGATTATTATGTAGGGTTTGATGCAGAACAGATAACGACAGCCCCCTCCCTTTTTCTCTTTCTCTCTCTATATGTCTATCTATCTATCTATCTATCTATCTATCTATCTATCTATCTATCTATCTATCTATCTATCTATCTATCTATCTATCTATCTATCTATCTATCTATCTATCTATCTATCTATCTATCTATCTATCTATCAATCTATATATCTATCCGTCTGTCTATCTATCTTTGTGGTTCAGAAAGTCAAATAAATAAAAGGAATACTATTCTGATCATATTTCAGACTTTGTGAATGGAGGCGAGATGTTCACTCACTTGTACCAGCGGGAACATTTCAAAGAGGAGGAGGTTCGAATCTACATTGGGGAGATCACACTCGCCTTGGAAACATTGCACAAGGTGAGAACACTGTTGCTAAAGTTGACTCTGGGGAACGTGATGGCCTAGTGGTAAAGTGCGCGGCTTCAAATCAATGTGCCTGAGTTCGCTCCTGCAATAAGGTCGAAAAGTTTTTCATGTTAGGGTCAGTGTCAATATGACTGTATGACACAGGATCGCATTGATGTGATACATTTATTTGTCCCATTTTGTCCCCTACTGGTTAGGTCGGTGTCAGTATAATGTGAATGACTGAGACTGAGACACGAGTTTCTCTATCTTGTCACCGTCTGTGTATGGCAGCACATAAAAATAATTGGATGTTAAGAAACGAACCCACTCACTGACTCACTTGTCTGTATGTTCGTGGCGAAATTGTCTTAGCGTCCGTACACGATATAGCCTAGTTGCTGATGTTGGACTTAAAGCAACCAAACTTTACCCCTCTCTTTTAATCCTTTTTGTCCCCTACAGCTTGGCGTTATATGCCGTGACGTAACCACGATCTAGTCTTGTAGCTGATGTTGGGCTTTAAGACTCAAAACTTTACCCTTTCTTTTACCCTAGTCCTCTTACAACTCAGCATAATAGCTGTACCTCTACCCTATTTCCCCATACATCTCGCCCTTTTAGCTTTACCTTTACCTAATACTCCCTTACAGCTTGGCGTTAAAGCTTTACTTGTACCCTATTTCTTCTCTACCGCTCGGCTTCAAAACTTTACCTATATTATATATCTATGCCTATACCCTATTTCACCCCTACACCTCGGCGTCAACTCAAAACTTTACTCCTACCCTATTTCTCCCCTACAGCTCGGCGTTATATACCGTGACATCAAGCTGGAAAACATTCTGCTGGACAGCGAAGGCCACATCATCCTCACAGACTTTGGGCTCAGCAAGGAGTTTCTGCCCACAGACCCGGTAAGGCTGTCAACTAATTGTCCATCTCTCGACTCATTCTTTGTTATATAACAGGTTACATGGTAACGGCTTACTTTTTTTTCTCCTTTCATATAATTATGTAATACATTCATTCCAACAGACTATCATTTTTGATGCAAATTTAAGAAGTGGAAATGGTTCTGCTAATGCTGTCTTAATAACACATTTGAGGCTTTCTATAGCTATAGCAGTTGCTATTTTTTGCTCCATAATCAAAAAGAAGGCTCTTTAAAATGAAGATGGTATTATTGTGTCTCAAAGAGTTTAATATTTTTGTTATCTGCACAGGGTTGGAATATCATTTTCAGAGCAAAACATTATTTTATGCTTTCAGACTCACAGAACCTACTCGTTCTGTGGTACAATCGAGTACATGGCGCCTGAGGTGGTCAAGGGAGGTCATACTGGGCACGACTTTGTAAGTCTTGGATTGTGTTATCAATCAGTTTGAATTCGGAGAGATTTTTCACAATGAATGGATTGAGTTCATTGCTAAATTATATTATCTTTTTTAATATTGGTTTAGTGTGTTCTGTAATGCAACCCTTCAAATTTAAAATAAATTGTATTGACCCCACGCCTTTGGTTGTTTTTTTTTGCCTGTGGCAACCATATATAAGAATTATTCCATTCCCAGATTGGTATGTTAGTATTATTACTTAGAATTTCATTTACTAAAGTAAGATGCTTAAGTGTAACTATTGAGGATTGAATACACTTGTTTTAAAGTTTTGAGTTTGTTACAATCTTGTTGTAATACTTATAAGCCTCCAAACACAACATTATAAATTCCACCTATCTCTTTTGAAATCAACAAAAAATGTCCCTTTGCATAAGATCCTTTTTTTTTTTAATAATCCATAAGTGTTCAAACTTTTCCCAAAATTGTTTTTTAAAGTTCATAATGTTAATAAATTGTACTACCTTTTTCCTTCAGGCTGTGGACTGGTGGTCTCTGGGAGTTTTGACCTATGAGTTGTTAACTGGTGCTTCACCATTCACTGTAGATGGCGAGAAAAACTCACAGAGTGAAATTTCTAAGTAAGTGATTACTTTGTATTTGGGCCAAAATTGATGGTTTTGGTGATGTTGTATTTATTATCTTTCTGTTTTTAAAATTTGTGTTAAATTAAATTTTTTACTACCCATACTAATTTATTTATCAAAGCCCACACTGTATAAATAAAACTTTAAAGTAATGTTAGTAATTCGAAATTCTCAACTTTTCTTGTTTAATCTTTTTCTTTTCTTTTGATTTTTAACAATTACCTTAATAAATATCACGATCACAAAAGTAGCCATACAATTCTCTTCCTAAAGACATATATATTCATGTTTGTTTTTATCTATTCTTTCTTTTCCCCTAGGCGCATTATGAAGTGCAATCCACATTTCCCTAAGACGTTTTCCCCCGAAGCGAAAGATCTGATCCAGAGACTGCTGACAAAAGACCCCTCCAGGAGGCTGGGCTCCAAGAGTATTGACGAGGTTAAACGACACCCATTCTTCAAGGTGAGCTCATGAGCCTTTTCTGCCATGGTTTTCTTAAACGCAAGTTAGCATTTTGTTGCACAAGTGTTGTTTTTTTTTCTTTCTTTTTTTTGGCTGTGCTGCTAACAAATATATATATATATATATAAAGATTTGGGACCTTTCAATCATGTGGACAAGGCAATTATTTTGTTTTCTTTTATCTTTCTGTTATTTTGCCATATCTGAAGTGACTAAATTTAATATCTTCTTTTTTTCTCTCTCTCTTCGAGTTTAACAAATCAGTTATATTTGACATGCAAACATGTAGAGCTTTGGGAAGAGAAGACTAAGGAAGCGGTAACATTTTTATTGGAAGAGCTACCCATTAATCATACAATCCCACATAAAAAATCATACAGTTTCTCTCTATTTTTTAAAACTATTACCTCTCCCTCTTTGCAGACTCTGAGTTGGGAGGACCTGGCCCAGAAAAAAGTGCCTGCTCCCTTCAAGCCCAAGATCCGCAACGAGCTCGACCTGAGCAATTTCTCGGAGGAGTTCACCAAGATGGCTGCTACAGAATCTCCCGCGATCGTGCCAAATACTGCAGGGGAAAAGCTCTTTAAGGTCTGTTCTTCCACTTTTGACATCAAAACTTCCTAAACAGTTTTGTATTGTTTCTGCAACAACAATCTACGTTATTTACATAAAAATATTTTGATTTGATTAGGGAAATATTTTTTTTTTTATCTAAGTGGTTCATTATGAAGATGCTTACAGAATTATTTTTTGGGTATGCTTTTCTGTAAAAAGTAAAAACTTAAATATTGAATTTTTTTTTTCCAAGACCCCTGTCTCTGAAATGGATAACCTAAGTTTAAGAGTAAAAGATGAAAAGAAAAAACCAACAAAAAGACTATACAATTTAATAATGGTGTGAGCCAAACTTTGTTAATTCAAGTCTGAAACTTAATAATCATACTTGGTTTTATGTTGATGCTAACTCCTATTCCTCTCTTACATCCTGTAACAGGGCTACTCTTACGTCGCTCCCTCCATCATCTTCACGGAGAACTCAGTGAGCTTTGACCTGATGCAACGCAACCGAGAGCACCAGCCAGACGATGCTACGATCTGGACTGCGAGCCACTTCAAGGTAGGTAGTACAGGCACAGGTTTCTGATTGTCTTACTCTGTCTCAATATGTCATGGCAGCTTATTTGGGAGGAAAAGAAGTCATGGCTTTGCTAACTTTTAGAATCATAAAATCATTGATTTCTTAGTGCTTGGGCCTGTCTATTCTTTATGTATTACACAAGATTAAACTTAAGCTCAATCTCTACATCATACGAACTCAGTTATGAGCTACTTTCTCCATGCAGCTGTTACTGTTACAAAACAAAAACAAAAATAAAAAAAACTTGTATATCAAAAAGTCTTTTCAGATAGGTATAGGATTCTACTTGGAAATTTATTTTTTTTTAAAGTCATGAAGTGTTCTTTAATGTGAAGAGTTATCGCGTTATGATCTTTTACAATAACCTATGGCCCTGTACCCTTCAAACTTGTTAGGGATGAGAGATTTGATTTTCCAGTACTTTTTAATATTCTTGTATTGGTAATTTATTTCAGAACTCAACATTTTTCCAAAAATACGAGCTTGATATGAAGGGCCCGGCCTTAGGAGATGGAACATTTTCTATATGCAGGTAAGGTCTTGGTTTCCAAAATCTGCACTTATAAATCCTTATCTCCAAGAGGCAAATGAATGTCAACAACTATTTAAAAACTTAGGTTAGTCAATTGAAAGTTATAGAAATAATCTGTTTTTAAGCATTTGACATTTTCAGATTGATTCTAATATTTTTGTTCGAATTTTTTTTTTCAGCTATACTTTCGCTGCTCTTTTTCAATAGCCTCATCATTAACAATAACCTTATCTGTAACAAAATTTCGTCAATAAAAAAATATGTACACAAACAGTATTATTTCATAAAGTATGCAGTATTTAGAAAACAAGTAATTTCAAACTTTTTCATCTTCGTTCCCTAACTTTAGGAAGTGCCGAAACATCCAGACAGGTCAGCTTTACGCTGTGAAGATCGTGAGCCGACGCAGTAGTTGTCACCGCGAGGTTCAAATGTTGACCAGGTGTCAAGGTCATCCAAATGTTGTCACCTTGGTGGAAGTTCTACATGATGATGTAAGTTTGATGGCCTATAATAGATTTGTTAGTTTCAGATTCAAGGGTTTACTTCGGTTTTTACTGTTTGTTAGTACGAGGTATTTCCTCTGGAAATTAATTCCTGCACTCCAATCAGTGTTTCTCAAAAGTAGCAAACTAGAAGTTTTTGTTAGATAATTATCAGCAGACAAGTGATTTTTTAAATTATCGTGGGAATCATTGTATCTATTCACCATTCAGACCAAAGATAAGAAGTGGGAGAAGCATGATACTTCTTTATAACTTTTGCATTTACATTGTAAATTTATTTTTCCTACTAAAAATTTTATGTTGGGGTGGGGTTCATTTTGTTGGCCTTAATTTTACTATTTTACTCAATTTTGATCTTCAATTATTTTTCATTCAGCCTTCTCTTTATTATTTTTGAAAGCTACATGACTTATTTTCATTTCTCCATTCAAATTACGTCCCCAGTACCATGCGTACATAGTGATGGAGCTGTTGAGGGGCGGAGAGCTGCTAGAGCGGCTCAGGAAAAAGAAATTCTTCACCGAGACGGAGGCCAGCGAGCTCATGTGGAAACTGGTCAAGGCCGTCAGCTTCATGCACAGCAAGGGAGTCGTGCACCGAGACCTCAAGCCAGAGGTGAGGGTTCGATTCTCAAGTCTGACATTTCAGAATACACATGCATAATACAAGAAGGTTAAAAATCGCCACAGGAGATTTAGTGGTATATTTAGATGTAGATTGATCAAGTTGATTGATTGGGTATTTTTATTTTGATAAGAGCTGTTGAAAGATTTCTTCAAAAGGTTAAGTTCTAGGGTAGAATGCACAAACATTACGTAGCTTACATCTCGTCATACGCCTTCTTACTCTTATATAGTTACGACGAGACGTAAGCTAAGTCTTGTTCGTGCATTCTAGCCCTAGTTTTTTTTTACTTTCTTTTACTTATTTGACTTTTAATTTTGTTTGTCCTGAAAAAGTCAAACAAAAGGAAAGAAAGAAATCCCTTTATTATTCATTGATCTTGGATAAACGCAATATGAGTTAACTATTGATTCTGGTGTGTTTGAGGTAACAGAGAGGTTGCCATATATTGAATTTGATTGTCTTTCAATTTCGAAGTTTAAAACCGGGAATTTTGATTGCTTATAAGGAATCATGAAGTCCTGTAGAGAGATGTAGTTAATTAAAACAATGATGTTAAACATTTGAATCCATGCATGTGAAATGCAAGAGGAACTTTAGTGGACAGGTGAATGCAAGGCTCAATAGTACGGCATGTGGCTTCTAAACAAGAGGTCCACAGTTCAATCCCTACTGTTTGGGTTTGTGAAGTTTCTTTATGACCTGCTGAGGTCCTTCTGTCTCAGTTCTGTCTTTGTATTGCAGCACATAAAATTGCTGAACTTAAGTCTTTTGCATTAAAGCTTAATTGATGAGATGGACATAAAAAACCCAACAAGCCTAACCAAAAATGGAATGGTGACTTTTTTGCAATCCCCAGAACTTGCTGTTTGAGGACCGCACCGACAGGGCTGAGCTGAAGATTGTAGACTTTGGGTTTGCGTCCGAGATCACGAAGAATGAGACAATGATGACTCCGTGCTTCACCCTGCCCTACAGCGCACCGGAGGTTCTGAGGCAGATGAGCAGCCAGAAGGGAGGCTACGACGAGAGCTGCGATCTCTGGAGCCTTGGGGTGATTTTGGTGAGGCTCGAGATAAGTTTGAGATAAACTGTGGTTTAATATAAACTGTTTTCGAGGCACCAATTCCGTTTTTTTTTTCACTTTACAAGCACTGTTTCATTGATATAAACTTGTGATAAAAAGAAAAATTTGGCTATCGCCAAAAACTTTATCTTAAGCAAATTCCACTGTATATCTTAGAGATATTCAGTTTCAACATTAGCGTAACAATATGACAAGTTATAAGATAAAATATATACTTTATTAATCCCTCTTAGAGAAAAATTAAAACTGACACGCCCATTTACATTACCAAAGATAAAACAACAACAAAAAACGTGTATAACACTGAACCATTATAGCCATCTGTACCAAAACTAAATGTCCACTGTTTTCCTGCAACCTCCAGTACTCGATGCTGTCTGGGCGTGCGCCGTTCCAGGACTCAGGTCAGGCCGACTCTGCTGCCACGGTGATGCAGCGCATTAAGGATGGAGAGTTTGACCTCTCGGGGCCAGAGTGGAGGCAGGTCTCCTCAACAGCCAAGGAGCTCATCAAAGGTAGGAGGGCTTGGATAAGTTTATATCAGTAGAATGCAGGCATAGTCTTTTGATAGAAGATACTGTATAAGATGTATTGTAGATACAATTTTTTTAATTGTTGTTTTGTGGTATATTGTTTATATCTGCCGCCAAGAAGCTCATCAAAAGTAAAAATATCATGATAAGCTTTTTTTTCAGTTAAGCTTATCCATAGTATTTTCAAATAAGTTACTGTATAAAATCTTTTTTGAGTTTGTATTTTCTTTTATAAAGTGGAAGTGTTTCTTTGTAAAAATCTCTTTTTTTTTCATGTGCTTGCTTTTATTCAACTATTCTTTCAACATGAACAATCTTAATACATCCTTTCAAAAAAGAATATTGAATTATCAATTATATCTCAATTTTTTTTTCTATTTTCAAATATTTATTTAATCCACATCTGTCTATCTCTCCCTTTTTGCCCTTGTCCCCGTCATCCCCCCCACACCTTCCCCCTCTCCAGGACTGCTGACCGTGGAGCCCACAGAACGACTGCGCATGCACGAGCTACTGCGCCACCGCTGGCTCAAGCGGAACATCCACTCCCCGCCCCTGTCCCAGGCCCCACTGCGCACGCCCGGGGTGCTCAGCTCTCACAGCCACGCCGTGCAGGACCAGATCAACTGCACCATGGAGGCGTTCCACCAGGCCACGAGGAACGGGTTCCGCCTGCAGGAGGTCGCCACAGCCCCCCTCGCTCGGCGCCGCAAGCAGAAGAAGAACTCTGTGGACAACCGGAGTAGCAGTAGTGACAGTAACAACTCGACCTGCACCTCAAACAGCTCCCTCAGTGTCAGTGGTGGGGTTGTTGGAGCGGTTCATCACATTGCGAACAGAGGTGACGGTAGTCGGAATCATGAGGGTGGGAGTAACTCTAGGGTAACAGGAGCAGCAAACAAACTTGCAGCTGTAACTATTAGTGCTGCTGTGAATGTGACTGTTGCCAGCCCTCTGAGTGGTCACGCTAATAGTGGCCCTGCGTCAGCTGTAGCTGTGTCAGTCGCCGGTCACTTACCTCCCCTCCATGCTTCATCGTCGTCATCCTCCTCCAGCCAGTCCCCGGTGCGCGCGCTGTCTCGGAACTCGAGCGCCTCCAGCATCTCCCAGAGCTCGGTCTGCAGCCTGGGCTTCGTGCCGCAGGCTGGCATGGCCATCAACAACTCGTCCAGGAACCCGTCTCCACTGGCCAGCATTTCCAAAAAATCTACGCCAGACGAACCTGACATCTCATCCTTTCCTCACATTTATTCATCTAGCGGTGGCCATTTCGGTCAATCGTCCAACAACCTTCCTTCCCACCCATCACCACTGACATTGTCCGGGACCCCTGCTTCCTCCAAAAGTTCAGAAACCTCAAACAGTGTGTCTAGTGCTTCGAAAACATTGCGTGTGCCTCCCTTGCGCATAGAACCATGTTCGTCTGACCCTTCAAGGGCAGTCATCCATATCCCGTCTGTAGACAGTAGAGATGGTGATGAAGAGCTCAATGCCTATGGGGACAGCAGTAGCAGCATCATGGAGGGGTCCTTTACCGGCGCTAACATGCCGGTACGAGTGAAGTACAAGAGCGGCAGTCGCAGGGCAGGGGGGACCAGGGGCAGGAAGTCTGGCAGCACAGGAAACACGATCCACACGAGTAGTGGAGGCAGCAGCAGCGGCAGCTCCGCCAGTAGCAGCATCGTTATCTCCCCTGTGCGCCTCACCAGAGGGCGTAAGAGGAAGCTCGAGCAACAGTCCCTGGAGGAGGATGTCGACAAAGACTGCGTCATCGTGGAGAGAAATTATCCGTCGTCTCCCAGAGTGAGCCGCAGTGCTTTTAAGATGCGGAAGTCAGAGACGATAATAATTGATTAGTAGTTCATGGAACTAGGAGAGGTCTGAAAATAATTCAGTGTTTAGTCTGTATTGCATATTTAAATAGGTGTGCAATATATGCGTAATACCTGATGTATTGCAAGTGGAAAAAATTAAGAATGTTATACTGTTTATGGAGGCAAGACTGTTTGATGGTTGGTATTAACACATTCATAACCAGTGCCCTTCAGCTGTAGTCACTTGGAGCTCAGACAGCAATGTTTGTCAAAAGGTTTTTCTCATCAATCTTATTGTATAAATGTTTTTGGTTGTTGTTTTTTTGTGTGTCTCTCTCTGTGCTTTCAGTTAGGAATCCTAGTTTCACTTCTATTCTTTGAAAGAGATTGAAGGCACACAACTTGTTATGAAATGCGAATTATTGTGTTTAACTTGCATCTGCAATCAGCAATTTACACACTTGTCTTTCAATATCAGTTAGCTAATTTCAAAATATTTTTATAAATGAAAGAGACCTGTTATGAGAGCAGCAAATTTGCGTTTGCTCAAATAATTTAAAAAAGTATTTGAAAATTGCACCTTTTTTCACAAATCATGACTATGGATATAATATATTAGCCAACAAAGTGCCAATACTGTCTTTATTAAGGTCATGAAATACAAGTCAACAATATTTTTCATAGATTTATTAAACTAAAAAGATGGACAAGGAGAAAGTAGTGCTGGAAATTTTTCTAAGTGCCAATATAGAACCTCTATAGAATCAGTGCCACTTATTACTGTGTGTATGAAGAAAAGCCCACACCAAATAACTGTATGTAAAATTGTAAGTATGTACAAATTTATTGAGAAGCTAAGTGATGGTTTATTCAATACTGCTGTGGGGGGCGCGGTAGCCCAGGGATAGAAAATCGGCTCCCAACGCAGGAGGTCCGTGCTTCGAGCCCTGGCGATTTCGCCCTCTGCTGTTTGGGTTGGCGTCAGTTTAATGTGACTGATTCATGGTATCCCCGTCTTGTCTCGTGTGTGGCAGCATGTAAAATTGTCAGACATTAGTCTCAGGGCCCGTCCACAATATATCCTATATAGTGCTGACGTTGGAATGAAACCAACTCAACTCAATACTGCTGTTGCTGCTGCTCATGTTTTACATTCTTTTATTAAAGTGAAGGAAAGTGGTTTTTTTTTAAATACACCATATTAAATGGTGTATGTAGACATCTGTTTAGTTAAGTGTTCAGAGGTAAGACGAGGAGGAAAAAGTGCCTCATACAATAATTTTTATACATGCTTATGATGTAACTTTTCATTGAGCGGTACAGAAATGGCATAATGTGGTAATGGCATGTAGGGAAGAAGAACTAAAACAGTTTTGGGTAGTGCAAAAAGCAAACTTTTTGTTTCATCCAAAATATTTCAACCCTTAATTCAGTATACAAATGGTGTTTTTTTTTTCAAAACTGTTAGCATTACTTTGTGGCATACCAGTTATGAAACACAAAGAAAAAGAAAGAGAAAGTGACAATCTTGAGCTATTAGTGGCAGAGTTGTATAGAACAAACTTGATTGAATTGAGGTTTTCTCATATTCTTTGTTTTTCTTACAAATTCTTTTTTTGGTTTATGATGTATTTGGCGATACTAAGCATAATTGTTCTCCTCAATAATTCCTTAAGTATTTTTTTTATATTTAAAAAAAAACTCCCTCTGTAGTATCAACTAATTAAGTTAATAGTGTGTCTAATTTATAAACCTATAACTGATAAATGTGAATGTTCTTTCAGGAGGGAAACAGTGGATTGAATTCAATGAATCAAAATTATTTACGTCTTCTCGTGTTTCTTGGTTGTATATTATCTCTTACACAGACAGCAAAGCAATAGCGAGGGTTGCCTCTTGCTCAAGCAAGTAGTGCTCTAGAATGAGAGTGGGAGGCAAAGGGTTTGAATCTCAGCTGGTGCCCCAAGTCTCAAGTTTCACAAATTTACTCTGTTATCGACAAGCATTCATAGGAGAGGGAAAAAGACTAGTATTGCATTTGTTATTAGCTAATTTAACAATTAAACTGATGATTTCTACAACTATTATTCTGAATATGCCTATGAAATTTGATAAATAATGTGAAAATAGGTAGTGCTATATTACAATATCATAATTTCTCATATAGAAATGGCATTTTAAGTTTCTGCTTTAGTTGAAACAGGCATGTATATCCATGATTTTGAAAATTTGTAAGCGGTTTGAATGTAAAAAGCTAAAAAATTAATATGGCCTTGATAAATGAAAGGGGTTGTTCCTATTTTTCTTTAGAATGTGTTAAGGAGATCATAGGCTCATCATTTTATATTGTTGTTTATTTGTACAACAAAATGATTTGGTTTCTTTGTCTTTTTGTGATTAATGACTGAGAAAAGAAAAGAAACTCCTTGTGTGCTATAGAGCTTTCCAAAAGGTGAAATATTGTAAATATCTCTTGGTTGCCTTTATTGGCAAAAAATTTCAACGTTTGGACTCATAGATGTACAAATATTTTGTTTTATTTGGATGCTTATTTTGTACAGTTTCTAGTAAAGATAAATATATCTTATGTGCTTTATTTATAATGGCATTTATGTTTACCCTAATATTTTAAAATGTTCTATTAAGAAGCATGTTTATAAAAAAATTTAATTACGTCTGATAACAGAGTGTTTTTAATAGCAATGAGATGATTTGTTAAGAACTGTGTTTTATTTGTGGATGACTAGCAAAATGGAATTATTTACTCTGCTTTTGTGTCATTTAATTGGGATTTTTAACAGAGAGTATTATACCTTCAACTTAATTGTAAAAAGCATTTCAATTTTTTATGTCATCATATCTGCGAAAAAAGTGTAAATAAATTGTATGCCAGATATCTGTTAAGTTATTTTAACTGAATGATATGTTTTGCGAACTTTAATTTTTACAAATATTATACGTTTTTTTAGATATATGAACACTGTTGTTTTCTGGAAGTATTTTTAAGTGCTCTTATAGTATAACAAATAAAGGGATTTAGAAAGGGTTGAGAACTTCATACCAGTTTCTACTCTGGGGCCCCTCAGGAAGTAATGGTATGCTCAGTTCAGAGTACTCTACCTTTGTAAGCTTTTGTGAGTGAAGCATATAGTTATGCCAGCTAAATGCGAGACTTTGCAAGGGCAGAGTTAAGGCTTTTTTTCTATAGTATCGCCGGCTATGCTGTCATGCCTATATTATGCCTGATTAAATTTTTCATCATAAAATTTTTGTGTGGTTGATGATTATAAAGCATAAGGAAGGCTCATTCCTTGTTGCCTTGGACATTGGTGTGCTATTGAAGCTTCATATACCGATCTACATAAATTGCTCTTGTGCAATAAATAATATTTATTAGTAAAGGCAATATCACAAAAGCATGAAATTCCATGGCAGTTAGGAATTAAAATACTTTGTATCTAATCTTTTTCTTTTAAATGCTGTAATTTAGTATTTATAATTATGTACTAAGTAAATAAGGTAAACAATGGCAGCAGAATTATGCCAGATACAGGAGCAGTTAGTATGTGATTTATATATATAACAACTCCTGAGGAAAGGGAGAAAAGGGATATAATGTATCATTCTACAGTCTGTGATGAAAGTTCTTATGAACACTAGAAGTGGCAGAGTGTTAGCCTCTCAGGGCTGATCTACATAAAGAAACTCGTCTTAGCGCTTTCACAAGAGTCATGTGCTTTCACTTATACTGATAACTTGATGCATATCTATGATATAATTCTGCTTTAATTATGATTTTATTCCTTGTAACGTCCTTCTCCCTTACTTATATTGTTTTTTTTTAGTGCATGTCAAATTTTTTATTCTGGTTTTAACCAAGGCTGATCTTTTTTAAGTAGAGATAAAATTGATACCAGCATTTGTTTTATTAAATGTTATTTCTGGTGTGATGCATAAAAACTATGTAAATTATGAAAATGATGATAATGATGGTGATATACAATTTGATGAAGTCCTGGTAAATTTTGTTCTGTTATTGAATGGAATAATTCTTACAAAGTTGTGTCAATTCATGTAAATTTTGTTTCTTTACCAAATCTCACCAAGCCTTTGTCATCACATTCCGCCTTCATTAACTCATTGAAGTGTCCGAATATGAAATGAATTTATAGATCAATTGGCTTGCTCTTGTTTTCTCGCTTCCTTTGTGTGTAATTTTTGCACAATACTGGTATCATTCCCAAAAGTGAAACCAAAAAAAAATGAATGAATAAAAAACATCTGCCAAAAGAAATAAAAATTACACAATTTTATTCCGTGATTTATCAGCAAAAAAAAAACAACAAAGAAAATATGAATGCTTTTTTTCTTAACAATAAGGGGGGGTGGGATATGTTTTTACTAGAGGAAAAGCACAAATGTTACCATGGGTTAATCAGAAATTTTTGTGTATTTCATCCAATTCACAAAGTAACAACAGTGCCGTTTCCTGTCAATTTTCCTCATTTAACGTCGCTTTGTCAGTTTGATTTTGTTTTTATGCTCTCTGATTTTGAATATGATGTGAAGTATCAGTAGTATCGTGAAGAGGTTTCATCTTATCTCTTGTTGTAGTACTCTCTCTGAGGTACTAGTTGTTATCTGCTACTGGTCAAATTTTTATTGTGAAAAATCAGTACATGATGTACCGTGCTTTTGTTGAAACGTGCTGGAAAAAAGGTTATAACATGAGCTGAACATTCACTAGCCTGTCATGGCGTTTTGGTGCTGATACGTAGGCCTACAGTGAAGGGGGGAGAACATTGTCGGTTGGTCAGATCTCTGACAAGATTGATCAGTCCAGGCTAGACTTTCATTATGCGGCATCAAAACGAAAAGATGAAAACAATAAAAAGATGTATCCATGACTTACTTTATAGAGTTTTGTGTTTCTTTTGCTGATGTATTATATTGGTGTGTATTTTTTGTTTTGTTTGTGGGTTAATTTAAATTTGTTAAAGTTGTTTATTGTGGTTGTTTTTGTTGTTTTTTGTGTGTTTGTTTTTTTGTTTTTGTTTTTTTTCCGTTTCTAACTAATTTTGGAGAGGTCAGAAATGTGACTATTTTTAGAAAATAGTAAAATAGCCAACTGAAAAACCAATGAAATGAGAAAATAACATCTTATCTCTTGTTTAAGTAATCAGACTAGCTAAGGCAATATCTTGTACTTGCTACAGATCACATTTTTATGACAGAAAGTCAGACCAAATCTTTAAGGTTATGAAATGAAGCAAACAATCACACTTTGGTACACTTTCACTAAGTAATTTGTGATGACTGCTGTGAGTTGAAAATTACTATGAATTTCATTATAAGGAAAAGCCCTTATTTTCCTACAAACATAAAATGTATGTCTTCTTCAAGGCCCACTCAATCATATTCCTTAGATAAGTTGGGTCATTGAAATATTTTGAGGGGAATAAAAATGTACAGAAAATGATGATAATGTTGGTCTATAATAATCATTTCATTCTGTAGTTCTGGATCTGTGTGCAGTCATGGTTGCCGAGTTCGAATTCCAAAAGCTATCCGAAAATATTGTTTATTCTCTGGGCTACAATACCTCTTAAAGTTTTTTTTTACCCAAATGCGAACAAGACAAACTAATGTTTCCTCTAAAGGCTCGTTTGATCTATAATTATGTTAATGTGTATCCTATCAAAAGGATTACATAATTACATGTAATAAATAACAGTTTTATCTATTGATTGTCCTAATGTAGCCAAATTGGAACCCGTAAAACGATACACAACCATAAACAAACAATAAGGCAGAGCTGCCAAAAGTTCAACAAAAAAGGGTATTTTACACTTAATTACTCTTACCCTTTTTTGTTGTTGCTACACTTGCTCTCTTTGATGGTTGCTAAATTTGGCAGCTCTGGAAAAGTGATATTGATACGAGTGTACGCGTGGACGAGACAAACGTAACCTGACTAACTCGGGGCACATCATGGGCTGGTACGAGCGGGAATGTCCGGAATATGAAAGGGGGCGTCACAGTCACGTTATCAGCATCGGACCTAACTCTGGTTTTGTTTTCTTTTTTTTTTTTTTTTCTTATTTTCCTAAGGACAATAATGAAAAATAGTTTGATGGTGGG
The DNA here is from genome assembly GCA_003991915.1 of Elysia chlorotica. Taxonomy (NCBI): domain Eukaryota; kingdom Metazoa; phylum Mollusca; class Gastropoda; family Plakobranchidae; genus Elysia; species Elysia chlorotica. Next base: position 893,178 of record RQTK01000015.1, on the reverse strand, counting down.
TTAACCAAGATATAGTTGTCCAAGTTATAGAAGGATAGACTAAAGGAGAGAGAGAGAGAGAGAGGGGTGGGGATTGAAAGCGAAAGAGATAGAGAGACAGAGAGCGCGCGAGAAAGAGGAAATAAACAAAGACGGCGATAAAGAAAGAAAAAGAGGGAGATTGTGCGTATGGGAGAGAGAGTGAGTGAACGAGAGAGTACAGAACACAAAGACGGCTAAAGAAAGAAAGAAGAGGGGGGGAGGCAGAAAGAGAGATAGAGAGAGAGACAGACAGACAGACAGAAACAGAGAGAGACAAAGACATACATAAAGGCAGACAGAGAGACTGAGAGTCAAATCTAACCAGACAGACAGAAACAAGATAGATCGATCATTGAAAAATACATATACAGTAAATAGTGAGCAATAGGACATGCACAGAAAGATACATTGGGCTTATTATGGGCTTATTAATTCACTGATTGGTTTAATCCATAACTGGAACATTTAGATTCTCAAATGAATTATGATCATTTAGAAATGAAATTCAACAGCTAGGAACCAGGAGAAAATGAAAATCTGTTATTTAAAGAACAAAAATAAACATGACATGGAAGGATAAGAGAAGCTGACGGTGCCAGAGAGATGCACGCAAATAATAAGGGGCGTATCTTCACTGTGAAATACAATCGCACGTCATAAGTCTGTGGAGAATGTTGGCAGAGAAGCTGCCAACCTAAGCAATACTTAAAAGTGTGCAGCAATAGTCGAAAAATAGTGAGAAATACGTACTTATACGCCTTTCTGGTGTAAAAAAGGCAGATATGTATTAGCAATTCTTATGATGTTCACAATGTTCTCGCTTTATGTCAATTACTTGGTCTGGCATTGTCTACAGATAAATCAGAGTTTTCAAGTCAAGAGATGCTAAAGCACTGATTGTTACCCTGATCGTGAATTTGGATATTTAGCCTAGGTTTATGTGAATATTGGAACATGGCGAAGGCAACTCTATTCTGTGTTTACATTTTGTTTCTAGGTAAGTTAGTTAACAATAATAGTTTTGCAAATATGAAAAAAATTAAAATAATATTTTGATTCCCCTTTTGTGGCTTTTTTTAAAACCTTGCTGAAAAATAAGTGGGACAATTGTTGACTTCATTTTAATTCAGATAATCTTTCTTTTATTAAATAGAAGGCATCGAAGATATTTTTGCACAGGATGGATTATTTCAATACAATAATTCAAAAACACTTATTTTTCATTACTCCTTACAATGTGACCAGGTGAGACAAAAGTTTTGGTATTCCCGCTCGGTTTCTGTTTCGAGATGCTAAATTCTCAGACATTAGTCTTGTGTCCCGTCTGCGATATAGCCTAGTTGATGATGACATATAACAAACGTACCAAATGATCAACCGACTAAAGAACCTCTATCTGCTCTATCTGCTATAAACTATTCAGATCATTTTTAGCGTAAGACGGTTTACCTCGCGATATTCGTGGAATAACACTATTAAACTGCTGGGGAGAGCTACTTGAGTGGGTAAAATACACAAGTAAAATACATAGGCTCAATTCAGGATGTCTTAGTTCGATCCCTGATCAGCCTCTGAGTGACTGACTGCGACATAAATCATTAAATCCTGGCTCTCTCTTTGTGTGACAGAACATAAAATTGTCAGACGTTACCCTTGAGACTCGAGGCCGTAAAGAATCTTCCCCGGAAACTCAAAATGCATTAATGAAGAAAGATATAGATAATGTGTGCAATGCTCAAGACTCATTTTACGAGATGCATTTTTGGAAATGAAAAAAAAACTAACATAATTTAACAGAATGTCATCTTTAAATTTAAGACCAATATTGTTATTTATTTTTGAAATTTTTAAGACAGGCTGAAGGAGTAAAAAACGTTAAAGGGTCATTTTCATTGTTAACGTGGTAAACAGCCCGCCTCTTATCAATAAAGTGTGTATAACAGCGGCTTTAAGCGGGAAATTTTGTATTGACTTTAAATATAATACGGGCATTGTAACAAGAAATAATTACATTATTTTATCCTAATTATTTAATCATATAATTATGTTATTACAATACACTGTTTTACCTAGGTTGATTTTTTTCATTAAGAAATATTGAAATGCAATACGAAAAGATAGCAGACCACTAAAATGTTCTTCAAACTTACTCACTTACTTTCCTCCTTCATTTCCCCCTCACTCTCCACCTCTCTCCCGCCCTTTCTCTCTCTCAAACCCCCTCTGTCTAGCTCTCCAACACTGAATCTCTCTCTATCCCTCTCTCTATCTCTCTCTCTCTCTCTCTCTCTCTCTCTCTCTCTCTTTCTATCAATTACACATTTTGTATTTTTTCTCTTTCCTTTTTTTTTCTCTCGTGCCTTTCCTCCCCTCTTTCACTCGCTCTCCCATCTCCCCCCCCCCCCCCCCCCCCCCCCTCCCTCTTTCTTTTCCCCTCAATTTCTGCCCCACCACCTCTAACCTCCTTTAGCCTGTCCCTCAGCTTACTCCGAAGCGATCTACAAAAGATGGCTTCCCAACACAGACTTCGGAAACCCCCAGAACTGGAACGCTAAAAGAACCCCATGTGGAAACGACATCGTCATCATAGGAGACGACAGCCCCGTTGTTTATGTTCAGATCAACACCACCATGAAGGAACTGGTACGAAAATAGCATAACTCGTTAGACATTCATTGGTCGAAAAAAAAAGCCAGAGTAGCACCCTCCTAGTTTCACGGCTTCAGGGTTTTTAGAGAAAACATCACACGGCGACGTGACCTTAGAACATGAACGCTAGGACTTGGCCGGTCACACTAAAGTACATAATATTATATAAAATCATACCGCCTCAACCAGTAGGAACAAATGAGGCGGTCTATGTGTTGATCGAACCCTGAACCATACGACTAAAAGCCACGCACTCTATACTTGGAGTTGGACCACCTCTAGAGAGCGTGGTAGGTCTGGGATCATACTGTGGCAGTGGTTTCAGATGCAGGAGTCCGCGTTTGAGCCATGTTCTGGCGGCGGGTTTTTCCACGCAGGTAGGGCTGGGTTCAGTGATTGGTCAGATCCTGAGTGGTCTACTCTTGTGTCTCGTGTCCCTATGGCATGTTTCTCACAGTCTAAGAGAGTTTTAACGACGAGAGAACCTTCGTTTTCACTTTTCTAAGATGTTTAAACTGACTCCTCTCCCCCCCCCTCTCCCTTTTAGAAAATTGTATGTATAATATTTAGTTATACGTGTATCATTACAATGTGTAAACGCTAATTAACTCGATGGGTCGTTGTTTTGACTGACGATCAAGATGTAAGGGGTTAGAATTATTGGGCATGGCATATTAAAATCTTTAAAAAATAATTTTCCAGAAAATCCAAACTCTACACCTCGTTATTTCGTGATACATGTAATAAAAATTCTGCGAAAGCTGAGTATTGGACTTTAGGAGCTCTTACTTGTAACCGTAGAGCTTAACCTATGTAGAAATTTAAAATACATAATATTGGAGTAATTTTTATGGTTATTATGAAAATAATTATTTCGATTTTTTATAAGGGTAAAAATATAAATATTTGCAGAGTCGTCTTTTCCTATAAATTACAATTTCTTTTTTTTTCTTCAAAATAACATGTTACGTGTATAGCTGTGGCGGTACGTAACATAACATTTTCGTCGTTTCTTGAAAATGGTACATTATATGTACAATTATACCTTTCATTTTCTAATCTGAAGGTTTTACCATCATCGGGGGAGTTGATTCTGGGCCGGAACGCGACCTTGGCATTTACGTCACGATCTTCGGATGATTGTCCTGACTTTGGCGGCGGTAAACTAATAATACATTATTCTTTAGTGTCACCTAACTGTGGTGTTAGTACAGACGTAGGCGATTATGGACCACCATCCTCGCTGCAAACAGATGCTACAATGCCATTATTGATAATAATAATTTTGTTAATCGGTTCTCGTTACTTTCCCTGAAAGCGTTTTGTTGTTGCTTTTTGTTGATGTTGTTGCTTTTTGTTGATGTTGTTGTTTTTTGTTTGTTGTTGTTGCTGTTGTTGTTGCTGCTGTTGGTTTTGGGCTACAAATAACATTTTTTAAGTATGACTCTACTAGTTCAGATTAACTTTAAATATAGTAACGGTGGAGTTTTCTCTTTTTGTTTTTAAAATGAACATAATGTGACAATTAACCAACCTCTCTCTCTCTCGCTCTCTCTCTCTCTCTCTCTCTTTCTCTTTCTTTCTTTCTCTCTCGCTCTCTCTATCTCTCTCTCCTTCTCTATCTCTCTCTCCTTCTCTCTCTCTCTCTCTCTCTCTCTCTCTCTCTCTCTATCTCTCTCTCTCTCTGTCTCTCTCACTCTCCCTGTACACCAGACATTGAGTTCACCGCTACGGAACCAAAATCGTGGCTCAACGCTAAGAACTGGTGCTCCGCGACCACAGAGAGAGGAGCCTGCGACACCGCTGCACGTCTCGATGTTGACAAAGTGCCGTGCAAATATGACGACGTGGTGTTTCCACGTTACCACGGATATTTCGTTGATCTGTCGCAGAACGTCCCCGATATGACCGTGAAATCTCTAAAAATCAGTGGGAGCGTGAGTTGATGATGTTTCATGTATAATGTAAATTTTGACAATCATTTCGTGATTTAATTGTTATAAATCTACATCTCGTGTGTGAATGTTATTTAATACCAACTTTATTATCACAAAAAATAGTTCTGTTGTTTTGTTTTTTTCTTCTCTAACAGACTTTTTCATCAAAGAAGAGTTTTGACAACTTTCTCAACCAAACGGACGGCAAACGCATGTTCCGTGTTGGCAAGAACGGACATACTTTAGAGGTCCTCCGGAAGGTCTGCAACGTCAAGGGGGGCTGCGCATGCGGGAACGACATACCGGAGGTGACCTACATATAACATTTCCGTATCGATTTTAGTATGTTCAAACGTCATTTCATAACATTATATTATTATGCAGGAAACGTTTTTTTGTTGTTGTTGTTTAATGGAGACAAAATTGGACCTGGATGGACAAAAAAAAATTGTATACCCTTAATGATTGTAAAATCGCAAGATTATTGTTACCATTTTTGCAAAATATTTCGACACCTCAGTTGTATGAGTTCTATATCATAAAAAAAAGTAAAGATTCAGAGTATTTTAGAAATGAAATAACTCACCTCATTACAAAAGTAAGGAGAATTATTATGCCGTTTAATTTCTATTGGCGTTATTCTTGCACAAGCCAAGACGGAAACTAGACTGTCTTATTTAACATACCGCTACATATATTTCGCTCTGTTATTGTCATCAATTTTTAAATATACGATTTTCACAGAGAAGGTGAAATCTCTCAAAATTTATCAACGTTTTTGTTTTAAGATACACGGGTTGAGAAGCACATTTCACATTCAAAACTCGAAGGTCCTCGGGAGAAACAGAATTCTTGCTTAAAGGAAAATATTACCTTATAAGAGAAACTTAGCTGTGTTGTTGTTGTTGTTGTTGTTGTTGTTGTTGTTGTTGTTGTTGTTGTTGTTGGTGGTGGTGGTGGTGTTTTTGTTGTTGTTGTTATTGTCGTTTTGCTGGTGTGTGTGTTTTTTTGTTATTGTTCATCAAGAAGTTAAAGTCCTTAATTTTGCTCAGTTAATATATACCTCGATAGGGTCCTTCCTCCTCCAAAATGTACATTTAAATCATTTCACAATGTATTTCCAGTTAACCAAAAAGATCTGCAGTTTTGTGGAGGGATCTTGCAATCGCCCTCGATGTGCCAAGTCCATAATGCCTCCCGGAATGTGCTGCAGAATGTGTGGTTCGTGTTGTAATACATTATATGTACATGTTTTGGCCGAAATGAACCTATCTGATTTTTTTTTTCAATTCACTCCCTCCCCCCTCCTTTTTTTGCCGTCAAAAAGACACAGTACCCTCAAAGATACGCCCTTAAGAATTATGTACTTTTAAAAGAAAAGAAGTTGGGGGAAGTTTTCGGGTGGGGGGAGGGGGGGCACAAGCGAATAAACTAAATTAAGTGGGAACGTTTTCTGATAAAAAAAAAAGGTTGCAGTTTTTTTTATATAAGTACAATAACTTTACTTTTTTCCTTTTAAAAATTCATATATGAAAATGGCCATTTATATCAGATAATAGAAATATTTTTTCTATTTGATTAAACTCGCATCAAGAGCAGCAGTAACACATTGGTTTAAATAGACTTTAGAAATAAAATTCTGCATGCAAGTAAATTGGAAATTTAAATACATACGAGGAAGACAATCATGGGGGGAAAACCCTGCACAGATACACCTTTGTTTTGATGTCAGGGTATTGTATTGAAATCTTTTTCTTCCCTTAATTAAAACTTTTATACTTATCGCTGGAGTTACGGTACGTAAAATCTTTTTTTTTTTTTTTTTTGCAGGAGCCTATTTCAACATCACGAAAGGATACGGGTTTGATTTGGATAATTTCAAATCTAGTTTGAACAAAGAATTCTTTCAGAAACAGGTAAAACAGCACATAATTTAATACGGTTAAGATGTATAGGTGCACATCATTTGTTATGTTATATTGATATAATTATTTAAACATACGTTATCATTTTATTTGCATTCTCTTAAAACCAATATTTTAAAAGTAAAAACAGTTATGGAAATCGAAAATAATTATTGTTGGTTCAGACGATTTACAAAAGGTGTACGGTTTATAAGGATGATGTATATTTAACCAATGTCCATATCGTCGATATAGTTGACTGTTGAAAAGATTGCTGTGAAAAATTAATAATATTACGAGGCGATGTCTAAATGTATTTATTTTAGAAGTCTGAGGTTTGAAAGAATATCAGGGTCGATAATGACTTAGTGTCACTTAAAATTATATCCCCACTTGAAACGTTCGAGTATAATGTCCTTTAAGAATGGGAAGGTAAAAAACGTTAAAAGGACAAAATTGCTATGTAGTCAATGGATCACCTTTTGCGCTAGATAGTAGATAGTTCAGTCGCTGGTTCTTTAGACTAACAAATAACAGATCCGACGTTCGAAACACAGATAGTACCTGGGCCACCATTTATGATTCTTAGAAAAAAAAACTAGGGGACGTAGAATAAGTCTAAGATAACTTCGCATTGTCCTAATAACTTCGCATTGTATCGATAGTTTCGCATTATATCAATAGCTTCACATTACCTCAATAGCTTTGGATTTACTCAATAGCTTCGAATTATAACCCAATAGTTTTGCATTACCTAAAAAACTTCGCATTATCCCAATTACTTCACATTACTTCACATTATCCCGTTAACTTCGCATGATCCCGTTAACTTTGCATTAACTAAAAAACTTAACATCATCTCAATAACTTCACGCCATCTCAATAGCTTTGCCTTATCTAAAAACTGAAATATCTAGGCCTGCCTGTCTCCGATGTAAGCAAATTGCGGATGCTGGTCATGAAGAAACCAACAGTTACCCTATGTTTTTCCACAGAAACACAAATAGGACCCGGCCGACATGTAAAGTTATGCTTTTTGTTTGAAAAACCTGAGGATGTAAAACCAAACACAGACAACTTGGTATCATATTGACAACTTTACCTTTTCTTTCTCCATATCATATTGACAACTTAACCTTCTCCTTCTCCATGTCCTCCTACAGAAAGATGTGACCAGTATCGTAGCCGTAATGACCGGTAACTGGCTCCAGCTCGTTCTCACAGATTCTAATGGAGAGAATAGCTCCAAAATGGCACAGTCAATTAAAGAAGATTTCAACAAAGGTGAGAAATGTGTCGTCTGGCTCTTAGTCTTACTGTTGTGATTATTGGTTTTATTGTCTTTGTTGTCGTTGTTGTTATTGTTGTTGTTGTTGTTGTTGTTGTTGTTGTTGTTGTTGTTGGTGGTGGTTTATTTTGGGGTTTTTGTTGTTGTATTTTTTGGGGGGAGGGGGTGCTATTGTCGTTGTTGTTGTTGTTGTTGTTATTATTATTGTTGTTGTTGTTGTTATTATTATTGTTGTTGTTGTTGTTATTATTAGTATTATTATTATTTTTGTTGTTGTTGTCTATCTATCTATCTATCTATCTATCTATCTATCTATCTATCTATCTATCTATCTATCTATCTATCTATCTATCTATTTAACTATCTGTCTATCTCTTTATTTATCTATATATCTAACTATCTATCTATCCATTTATCCATCTATCTATTTGTCTATCCACCTATTTCTCTATATATCGATTTATCTATCTATCTACCTATCTCATTCACACAAGTTGAATTTAGTATTATGTGAATTAATAAACATAAATTTAGAAACAAGGGAAACAATTGCTATTACATGTATTATAACATCGTTTAATTTTTAATTGTTTCCCTTAGATCATAACACTTAAAGTCATGATTGAATTTTGAAAAACTATAAATTTTATACCGGTACTGCATTCTGACCAACGATTGTACGTATTGTAATTTAATTTTATTCGTGATCCAATAACACACAAATTATGTTCAAAGACGAAAATACATCTTATCAGCTCATCTTTGCACCACTTAATTTTTTTTACGGCTCATGTCAACCAACCTAGTGAAAATGTTAGCCGAAACGTATTAATAATAATGTGAACAAATATACGGGGTGAATTTTAACAAGCTCTGTAATCAATTCATGAGTTCAATCAATACATCTAAGATTTCATTTCTTTTCCACGCAGATTTCACCGCTGGAGGCCACAAGTATGCCATCGACCATTATCAGTTATTCTTGGCTACCATTGAACCTAGCCCACATAATCGAAAAAGTAAGAAAATAATTATAGAATAACTAGGATTATTATTCACAATAGTTATGTAATGATGAAATGTAGATATATGAGTGCAATTGTCATGGTTGAATCATCCAAATTACGGATTTCTTCTGGCCCGATAAGACGTAATTCTCAGTTTAACAAGATTGTTTAGACTATTTACTGCGTTTAACGAGACGTTTCATCAGTGTGAAGTTATAGTCCCCAGAAGTTAAATATTCAACGCGCATTTTTTTTTATATTGGGCTGTAAGTACAATGTCGTGATAGCTTGCGAATCGTCTTAAGAATATAGAAATAAGAAAGCTTGTTAGACTATGCAAAAAAGGTTTTACGACGGCTCGTAAGCTACCGCGACGTTATACTTACAGCCCTAGTCTACTATTTCGGAGACTTGTCGATGGATAAGCGTACTATATCTTTATCTATGTTTGTATTCCCTAGGTTCATCGTCGTTGTCGGGAGGCTCTATAGCTGGAATTGTATTTGGCGTTCTCATCTTTCTCATTGTTATCGCCCTTATTGTCGGCGTATTCACCTTTCGTCGAACCGGGTGAGTTTATCTTAGAGAAAGCCAGAGGCACAGTAAATTTGTCCAGTACAAGTATAATTATTGAATCATTTATGTCATTTTCGTTCTTCTGTGATGATTCTTTGGACAAGTTGGTGCGAGATCCGCTTTCGCACTCTCTCTTTCTTGTCAGTCATTTTGTTTAAGCTTAATCGAAAAGTTAATGTCTTATTTCCACTATAACCTTTTTACATCTATATTTGAGCTTTTGAGGTAGACGATACTTTGTTATAATTATGCTTCTCTGTCTGTCTCTCTATTCCTCTGACTATAACTGTCTGTCCAGACTGTTTCTCAGAATCCTCCCCCTTTCTCTCTCTCTCTCTCTCTCTCTCTCTCTCTCTCTCTCTCTCTCTCTCTCTCTCTCTCTCTCTCTCTCTCTCTCTCTCTCTCTCTCTCTCTCTCTCTCTCTCTCTCTCTCTCTTTCGCATTCCCGATATTTTTGTAAACTAATAAATGTGAGGTTGGATAAAATAAATATAGAGCATAATAATAACAAATTAACAGGCCTGTAAAATAAAAGCAACAGTAGTAGGCCCTAAATAAATCAAATCTAGATCCAAAAGAGAGTCAAATAATCAATCAATAAGAGATAGATCTCTAGAACTAATAATCAAACTATATTACATTAATTAGTCTAGATCTGAAATAAGCTAGATCTATAATGAAATAGTTAAAAATAAGTAGTTTTACTTACGACCCTTCGCATTTTTCACAAATTTTTTGCCCTTCCCAACCAGTAAAGAAACAGATAAACATTTTTAATTGTGTACACCCACGAGAGAGCATTTTATACTACACCATATTGGTTTGATATCGCTTATGATCTAAACCATTGTACAAATACAAAAACTGAGATTACCCCAATAGATTTTCCTTTTACCTTTTTAGGTATATCCGATGTTAAGACACTTTAAACGTATACATACATATTGAAAAAAAAAAAAAACGTTTTCAAAAGGTGCATATGTACACATTAATCTGATGTCAATCTGATGTTTTGGTAAACGCTATGGCAAAAGCCTTTATTCTTTAAAAAAAAATACACTTTTTTGTATCGGATTTAGTGTAGCATGAAATAAGCTGCTGCTCCATTGGATAATCCTTGCGTTCATTTTAAATGACGCTACAGTGTTAGCATAATAATACAGTGAAAGGATTGGAAAAACCCAAGTCTTTTTTCCCTTCTAAACACGGAAAAGCCTCGTTTTAGCCCAGTAAAAAAAGTTAGGGTGAAAAATTTCCGTTACGAAATCTATTTTCTTTGTGAAAAATGTCACCTGATCTTTAATCACCCATTCTTAATCACATTAATAAGAACATGGATTTCAGAAAAGTGGTCTGTTCTGAAATCACCAGAAATCCTTTCAGCGTTGTCCTCATGAATTTAGTTGGTTCCTATCTACTAAAAATATATTTTAAAACCAGTATCACCATCTTCATTCTCCTCCTCCTTATCGTCATCATCATCATCATCATCATCATCATCATCATCATCATCATCATCATCATCATCATCATCATCATCATCATCATCATCATCATCATCATCATCATCACATCATCATCATCATTATCATCATCATCATCATCATTATTATCATCATCATCATCATCATCATCATCATCATCATCATCATCATCATCATCATCACATCATCATCCTCAATACTACCATCAATATCCTATCCTTCTATCGATCCCGACGTCTCACCGGCCGACCCCTACCCAAACTGCCCAGCCGGCCGAACCTGCCAAATCTACCCAGGATGCCAGCCTTGCACTCGGTACCTGGCCTTAACCGCATACCTGGGCTGCGGGGCAGGAGGGCCACCCCCCGTGGAGATTCTGGCACCCCGAGAACTGCAGCGCATGTGGACCCGGGCTTCGCCAACCCCATGTACGACAACTCGCCCCTGGACGATGATGTGAGTTCTGGGCTGATTGGGTTTTGTTTTGTTTGATTTGTTGGTTTTCGTTACTTCAACAATTAGGCTGTTTCGTTGACGGGTCCCAAGACTAATGTCTGATAATTTTTTTAATTTATGTATCATTTAGTGATTTCGTGAGTGGATTGGTTTCTTTACACCCAACGTTAGTCACATTATTTTGTCACGGACGAGTCCCAAGATTGATGTCTGAAAAGGTTACGTGCTCCGACACAGAGACAGTGCTGGGATAATTAGTAGGACTCCTGCCTCAACAGTTCACATGATACTGACAAAATAGGAAATTTCGCGAACAGGTCTCAAGACTAATATCTGAAAAAATGTACGTGCTGTGAGACAAAGACAGTGCGGGGATGTGTCAGGACTACTGTTTCAGCCAGTCATATTATACATGTACAAGTACTGGCATCGGTCCAACCGATAAAGGAATAAATCTGACAATTTTCCCAATAGTGGTTTCGACCCGGACACCTCTTAGCAGTTCAATGTTGTACCACCTGCGCCCGCTCGTCTTCTGATTCTGATTATGTGATTTCAGTCGCAGTCTTAAACACAATCTTTGGTCCGGAAAGAGAAACTCTCTTCTAACTTAATATCTGTCACGTTCTCAAGGAAAAATCACATACAGCAACCATAACGGGTCGTAAGACGTAGAGTATGACGAGGTGTTAGATGATATCAGGACTTTTGTCTCAGCCAGTCACTTCACTTTGAGACTGATCCATCCATTGAATTGGAATCTAAGTACAAACAGATAATTTAAAATAAGCTTAGTTGGTTGGCTGCTTCCTGGATTGGCACTCCCGTTCCAGTATAGTTTATTATTCTTTTGGTAACATAGGAGACGCGAAGCTAATCAATGATTTCTTCATGCCCTGTTTACTTCTAATGGTGGTAGCTCATTTGGTTATTTATCCGGACTGGCGATCAGAAGGCCCACGTGATGAATCTCAACTGGCGTCCCTGGCTTTGCATAGAACTATTCACACACACAAAATACGTAGTTGAAGAAAATGGCATAAAATGAATATTTTGTGATTTAATGCACTAATACTAAGATTTTAAATACCAGGCATTCGTGTTTCTTGTGTTAAATGTCTGTTTATTTTTTTTAATACTGATACTGCATACCTATCTAACCATTACTTAAAATTAATTAGTTACTGTTACGTCTTAGTGTAAGTTATTAGGGTACCATCTAATGTAGATGCTAATTTATGTTAAAAGAGTAAATTATTTTGGTGTTTTTATTTTTCAAGTCATAGTCTTTTTATTGTAAAACGCAATGATAAAAAGCACAAACACATTGTGAATTTCAAGACCCAAAAGAGACCACCTGTGCATTTAAAATCCCTTTTTAGTACAATTTAGAGTATGTTGATAATGAGATAAAGGCACAAGCAGTTGAAACAAAAATAACAAACCAACGCTTATAATTATTATTTTTACGCATTCACAGTTTACAATGAGAGAGATGGATGTGGTTGCTAACATCAAAGAAGAACAACCCACATTCGACACTAGCAAGAAAGGGTTTCAGAATCCTCTCTTCAGCAAAAGTAAAACTGGGGTGAGTCTTGTAAAATATGTACAAAAACTGCTAGGTTCGTCATGAAAATAAGCCCTTATGTTTGGTTAAGGATTTAAAGCGCTATATTTATATTGGCCAGTCTTAAGAGAAAAGAATCGCCAACAGTATTGATATTAACAGTTGAAAAATATATTAATTTTGTTACCTATGTAAGCCTTCAATTAGCCATTCTCAGCTCATCGGTATCCCGCTATTGGATCCTGGCACCATGTGTGATCTGTCTTGAAGCCTAACTATACCAGAAGTTAGATTAGTAGTCATCCATGTCCTACAACACTGCCCCATGTATGAAAACCTAAGAAACCTGATGTGGCCACAGGACACACCAATGGCACAGAAGCTGTATGGAAGCCTGGAGGACCTACGGCGCACAGCAACATTCATGTCAGAGACTGGGCTGTCCATTTGAGTGAACGCAAAGAAGAAGAAGAAGAAGAAGATTAGAAGAAAGCGCATTATCTAAAATTTAAATGGACGCACACATTACAAATACATTACTTTTCATTGCAGAGCAAAGCGTTCAAGGAACCCAGCAAGGTTGACACCCCGGGAGACGAGGCGACATCGTCAGGGGTGGCCGTCACACCCACTTCCGGTGCGTCACCTGGCCCAGGCGCCCACGGTAAAGCCGGCAAGGGGAAGAAGGGCAAGGCGCTAACTCCGGTGGCCGACGCAGAGGCTTCGGGGATGATCCTAGATTTCTCCGACACCGACGCACTTAACACAGACAGCACGATCTAGTTGCCGTCAGTTTTGATAAACAAGTCTAATTTGTAGGCTTTTTTTAAAATACATGGCCCACAGTGCTATTTCGAGATTGATTAGTCCAACTATTTAGCTTGCACCTAGACTTCCGGGGAAGAAAACAAAAGAGGAGAGGCTTTATTGTCGATTGTTCTAACACTGACGCTCTCAACTCATGATTTACGATCTAGTTGGAGTCAATTATAATGTATATAAACAAGTCAGTTAACTGCAGTAACTTAGATCTAACATTACGCATGTTCCATAGTACTACGTCTATTAGCTTGCACCTAGACTTCCGGGGAAGAAAACAAAAGAGGAAAGTCTTTATTGTCGATTGTTCTAACACCGACGCTCTCAACTCATGAATTACGATCTAGTTGGAGTCAAGTATATAAACAAGTCAGTTAACTGCAGTAACTTAGATCTAACATTACGCATGTTCCATAGTACTACTTCTTGAAATAGTGCCACTGTTTACTTTGCATTTAGGCTGCCAGAAATAACAGGCAAGATTACGTGGAAATGTAACAATATAACTTTACTCAACACCGACGCACTTACCGCTACGCTAGTTGGCCACAGTTATGACAAACAAGTCTAATCATAGATTTTTCTTTATAAAATCATTCATGATGGACTGTGCTATAATGAGTTCAAAATATTCCTATTGTTAAGTACCGGTATGAATATACTTAAAATAACATACGAGGTCACCGAAACAAACAAAAACCTGTGCGTTAAAACGAGCATAAACGAATATCTTTGCATCGTAATTTTCCTTTCATCTGCTTGAAATATGTAGCTTGACCTTCTTTTTCTCTTTTTGTTAAAGAAATCTTAGTCTTTAGATGACACTGCCCCATGTATGAAAACATAAGAAACCTGATGTGGCCACAGGACACACCAATGGCACAGAAGCTGTATGGAAGCCTGGAGGATCTACGGCGCACAGCAACATTCATGTCAGAGACTGGGCTGTCCATTTGAGTGAACGCAAAGAAGAAGAAGAAGATGATAAACAGTCTAAATCCACATTTAGACTGTTTTGATACACCGTTTTGAGTATAATTAATCGAATCCTTTTATTGTATAGAAAAAGAAAAAAATAGACGTTTCTTTAATTTTCCTTTATTGTTAAATACTCGTAAGTATTTCTTTTTCGCGTCATTTTTTTTTTGTCTTCCTATTTTTTTTTATTCCAAGGATGAACTTTACCAATGGCAAATGAAAACAAATGTTAACTTGGACTCTTAGACAGTGTTTAATGCATGGAAACGCTTATGAAATGTTGGCTATTTCTTCTTGATTAATATTCTTGATTAATCGTATAATTATGTATTCGACTATCAATCATCAAAGAACGTAAATATATAGATATTTATATATTAGAATGCTATTGATACAATTGATCATTTCAAAAAACGTACTTTGTATAAATTTAAAACCTGGCCTTCAATTAAATTTGTGTTTGTCTAACAAAGTTCTATTTTTCTTATGTTCTGCCACCACCATATCGCAATTAGTAATTATCATTATCAACAAAATGGCCATTTATTTGAATAATATTTATCATGTCACCATTATTTATCATGTTTCGAGCTTTGTCAAAATTATGCTCTAAAAACTAACAAACATTTTTCAGTCATTGGGCTGGTCTCATTTCGAAACAGACACTAGCAAACTTTCACAATGCATACACCCCAAAAGATTAAAAGTTAAGACGTTGAAATAGACATAATACAAGTTTTCTTTATTTTTTCTTTACCAAAATACAAATAAGGTGAAAATAAGTAGGCCTGCATTTCATTATCACTCCATTGATGCACGTCCTGTTTTCTTTTTGCCTGACCATTTAGGTTCATTCGATCTTCATAAAGATCATACGCGCACTACCAGAATAAGAAAACAATGCACAAATAAATGAATAAAAGACTAGATACTAAAGAGGAATGAAAAAAAGAAACATCGCAATTAATTCTCTCCATCTTTATCATGCTGCAAGGCAACCTCAATCGATATCTCCTTTCAGGGCCTGGACCTCAAAATAAGTAATCGATTTAATTTTGAACCTTTATTTCAAAAAACTGGACACCTTTGATTAGTCTGGAGTATTTCCTGAATGGAGCCAAATGCCACCATAGACGCCGCCAAGAACGTGCTTATCAATGAAGAATAAACCAGTTTAAACTAGATTCATTTGGTTTGCACTGGCTCCGTCTGTCTGCCAGCAAGCTCGAAATGACGCATTGAGCTGTGCGAAGACTTCCATTCTTAAACTGCCTCGTTCTGGACGCCAGCTTACCCGGATGGAGGCATTCAAGCTATTCCGTCAGAGCCATGACCGCTTGTTTTGGAGAGCAAACAGACGCAGCTCCCGGCCGACGCACTGATAATGATTAATGCCTTGTGAGCTGAGTCTGCAGCTGGTCTCATACCTCTCGCTCTCAGCTTGCTGCGTCATCCGCTCAATATAGCCTAACAACAATAAGGTCAATATTGATCGCATCCCCGGGCGCGTAGGCGGTGGCTATTTTTAGACCAACTTCCCACATGCGCAGTGCGGTTTCCTCTTGTGAATGGAGGTTGTCTGAGCTCGCCAGCAGCACCGGCTGAAATGGCTTCTGGGGAACTTGGACCGTCATGATTCACTCTGGCTGGCGAAGGTCCTCAGTTTGCGCCTTTTGATAGATAGCAATAAAACATTCGCAATACATATAGATGGCGTCTAGAGCACTAAAGTTTTGACATGTTTGGAGTTTATTCTGCTAATGGATTTTGGCGTTGCCGACGACAATGCGCTTAGCGCCTCTTTAGAAGTCAAAAGGTGAACATAAAATCAACTTACATTCTTTGCCTGAAATCTCTCTGGTATTACCTTTTTGTATTGTTGTTTGTTTGTTGATGTTGTTTTGTTTTTTTGTAACCATTTCATTTGTGCTGGCTTCAGGAGATTATGAAAGTTTGAGTACCCTTTCATAAGTCTATGATGGAGTGGTTAAGCAGAGTGGTCTTCGCCTTGGCAAGGCGAATGAGTGCAAGAGTAGATGATGCGGTTCTGAAAACCACCATTGTCGTTTGTCTGAATGTTTAAGTATCTATTCTATTTATCTGTTTGTGTCTAGGTTTGTGATAATCTCTTCTAATCTATTTTTTTGTTTGTTTTTTCTATTCATTTGCATAAGCCTCTTTAGTTGCTATACTTCCTTTATCGCTATTGACAGTGATATAGTCGTGCGTTTGTGATGTAGCAGACCGATTCAAGACCATTGTGAGGGCGTTGTGTGAACCTTGAAGCAAGCAGTTACTTACTCCCTGTGATAAAAAAGATGTGTTTTAGAATGAGTAGGATCAGGAAGAGTAGGAGTTGGTGGTGGTGTAGGAGGTGTAAGAGCAGGTGGGAGGATAAGGTGTTGGAGTAGGTGGAGGATGTGAAAGAGGAAGAGGCGGAAGTATTGGACCTCAAGAAGGAAGACCTCATAGAAAAACCATCAGATGATATTTTTGCAGTTTATTAAGTCAAGCCCTAATAAACCTCCTAAAACTGGTATTTTTGTGGATAATATGGAATTTTCAGGGGCCAAATTTGGTAGGACCAACATAAGGAAAATATATAAAAATATGTATTTGCAGCGTCGTCTAAGCTATAAAAAAAACCATCACACATCGAGCTTTTATCGGCGAGATTTTATTATTAGCTTGGAGCAGGTGGCCTTCCGCAAAAATACACAGGAAATCGCAGAAAGGGTGTCTATCTGCCTATCAACCGTTATTATAATTAGGGCTCTATTTCTCTCCCCCCCCCTTCTCTCTCTCTCTCTCTCTCTCTCTCTCTCTCTCTCTCTCTCTCTCTCTCTCTGTCTCCTTCTCTCTCTCTCTCTCTCTCTCTCTCTCTCTCTCTCTCTCCCTCTCTCTCTGGTCTGATGAAGGAAGAGGAGGAAGAGGAGTGCCGGCATCCGGACTGGACATAAACCTTTTTTTAAAAGGTATCCTGTATCATAATCCGAACGTTAAACCTTACAAGTACGATCGCTAGAAGTTTCAAAATAGTTTATTTTCAGGAAAATGAATAAAATAGGCCCTTAGTGTCAGTCAAGTCGAATGAAGGGGTTTTGATCGGTTGATTTTGATTTTTTTTTCTAAATGCCCAACATCACAACTACAGTATATCGCGCCCTCGTCCCGAGACTAACGTCTGAAAAGTGCAGGGGCTACAATACAGAAACAGAGCGGGAATACTGGGACTGCTATCCTAGCCAGTCACACAATACTGGCACCAACCCAACCACATTTTTTACCATGATTCCTTTCATCTCCCATCAGAGGTGCCATTGCTATGTTTAAAGGTTAATTTGAGAGAAAGTGCAGGCATACCGTGATGGCTGTGAGAGCAGTCATGGTATACTTGTACTGCATCTGTGTGGCAGCACGTAAAACTATCAGACGTTAGGTGTGGGACCCGTCCACGGTAACAAATAAACAACGTGTCTTTCTAGGTAGCAGGGTAGTTCATAAAGTGGTGAAATCCGGGAGTTCCTTGAACACAAAAAAAAGAAGGTGCCCCGAGCATGGATCGAACCTGCAGACTTCCAATTCCAAGCTCACAACACTTTGACTACCTTGCTCCTTCAGGTCAAGATTGGCAAGACTGCTCTGTGAGGTTTTATGACTTTCGATCTAAGAAGACATTGGCACTAAAAGTGTTCAAAGAAATCCAGATGTATCACAACGGTTATGCAAGTTGTGAGTCTGACTAAACCAATTGACGTACACAGTTTTCTACTGCAAAATCTTCCCTCTAAATGTTTTTCTATAAACATTTTTGAAAGAATGGCTGTGAGTTGTAAGAGAAAATTGTATAAAGATATTTGTCATAACCTATTACAAAATCTTGCATTAATCTAAATAGAAAAACCATTCATATACAAAAGATTGGAATTTTTATAATTAAGTGTGATACTGCAAAAAGAGAAAAAGATACCTTTGGTGGAAGTACCAAAGTTCTTTGCCTTTACACGGTTTACAATGAAGATCATATGTCACCCAATCCCACAATGGGATACCTTGAGTTTGGCCGATCACATAATACGAACACTGACCAAACCATCAGGAGAAATTAAACAAGGTCGTCTGCATCGGGACCGAACCCGAAACCTTCCGAATCGAAACATTCAAACCACCTGACGTTCAGTCAAAAGAGAAGTAAAAATATATTTGTTTATCTATTCCACAGCTTCGAAACTTTTCATGCACTGGAAAATGGTATTTTAAGCCATTTTATTATTTTAATGTTAGTCTCATACCTTTGTATTTCACAATGTTTGGATAACAATCAGATAAGGAAAATGCAAAATGTTCATAATTGTTGGATATTGATGAACTAGGCCAAGAAGATACGAAACAATGCTAGACATTACATAATTAGATATCCACACTACCATCCTCATCTGACAAAAAGTATCATTCATAAACAGAAAACAGGCAAAGCAATATTTTAAACGTGAAATCTGAAAAGTTCACTCATAGACTTTATGCATCTTTAGAAACTGTATGAATTGAAAAAAAATTTTTTTTTAAAGTTTCCCCTTTGGCGTTGAATTTATGTTTTTTTTAAAGATCACACTTAAGATGGGGTTGATTTTATGTGGAAGGTTTTGACAAGTAAAAAATGACAATTTAAACACGGTAAGCCACGTAAAAACAAATTCAAGGGGCCAAATGAGAATAATGTGAAATTTTATGATAAAAAGATGTGGGCGTGTAGACACAGTACCGGATACCAATAGCCTTGGGATAGCCTTGGGTGTGACAATAGCCCATCGATTTTGCCTTGAGTACTCTTCTAGTTCTACCCACCTTAATTTTACATATAGATAAAATCACATGAGAAACTTTATTAACATGTCCTTGGCCTGACCTTGGTAAATAGTAGGATTCTCTCATTCCCTGGAGGAATCCGCAGTGTCATCTGTACACAATACAATCATAGTCATTTCACAACAATGTCACGTTCCTACTCGCAGTCTTTCGCTCTTTATATCCTTCTTTCTCTCTCTTTCTCTATCTTTCTCTCTGATACACTTTCACTCTCTTCATTTCTCTCTCTCTATCTCTCTCTCTCTCTTTCTCTCTCTCTCTCTCTCTCTCTCTCTCTCTCTCCCCTTCTTCTCTCC
>RQTK01000015.1:852179-871671 GCA_003991915.1 Elysia chlorotica | reverse complement strand
AGAGAGAGAGAGAGAGAGAGAGAGAGAGAGAGAGAGAGAAAAGAGAGAGAGAGAGAGAGAGAGAGAGAGAGGCTGGAAGAGACATGCACAGAGACGGGGGGGGGGGGGGGGGGGGGTGAGAGTTAGGTCTAGCGGTAGAGAGAGGGAGAGAGGTCTAGAGAGAGAGAGAGAGAGAGACTGAAAGAGAATTCTTCTCATAAGAGAGAATGCAAGAGAGAATGGGTGAGGAAGAGATCTAGTGAGAGAGATCGAGAGTTAGAGAGACAGTAGAAAGAGGCAGAGACAAACACAGAGGCGGGGAGAGAGAGAAAGAGATAGAGACAGAGAGAGAGACAGAGAGAGACAGAGAGTGAGTGAGAGAATGGATGATGAAGAGATCTAACCAGAGAGAGCGAGAGGAGGTAGACAGAGAGAAAGAGGCAGAGACATACACACAAACGGGGGGGGGGCGGGGTGGGGCCTGGGGAGGGGGCGAGTGCTGGTAGAAGCAGGATGTGCGCTCACCTCGCCAAAGGTCAGGTCATAAATCTATTTTTGTATTTTGCGTGGGCGGATGACGAGCTTGCTAGCGCATGCGCACATCCTTTTGAACAACAACAAAAAAAAATCACGAAAAACTTCGACCTTGAGGGGATGATGGGGATTTTTCATGAATGAATCGGGGAAATGTCGGCTTGAACGATATAGGAGAGATCGTTTTTGCAAAGAGGATTGCAAAAACGACACCAAATGCAGTGAGATTTTGTCAAGTTGTGAAAGAAGGCTCTTTGTGCTGATCGGTGATCCTATTATGTATGCTTTCAGTGGTTTCCACATCCGGCGGACGGCTTGTGACTACTTCATGGACTGTCTCCTTACAGATGGAGATAGGACAATGTGAATTTGGGAATTTTATGTGCTCTTAACTTAGAGTTTGCGCGACAAGAAAAGCTTGTCTTGACAAGTAATAGCTAACGTCGATATTAGAAAGTCAAATGTTAAGTTACCGGTGATATATCATGTACAAATCAGTACTATCAAGGCCCTATCTCCTGGGTCTCCAAGGCGTGGCCAAAGAGTAAGAAGTAAACATTTTTTATCATCAATATTGCTCCTCACGACAAAAATTATGTTTTTTTAGCACTATTAATGAGTCTCTAGCTGTTGTAGCAATTGCATTCAGGACAAGTAAATAATAATAATAATAATAATAATAATAATAATAATAATAATAATAATAATAATAATAATACGGTAGAAGCAGGATGTGCGCTCACCTCGCCAAAGGTCAGGTCATAAATCTATTTTTGTATTTTGCGTGGGCGGATGACGAGCTTGCTAGCGCATGCGCACATCCTTTTGAACAACAACAAAAAAAAAATCACGAAAAACTCCGACCTTGAGGGGATGATGGGGATTTTTCATGAATGAATCGGGGAAATGTCGGCTTGAACGATATAGGAGAGATCGTTTTTGCAAAGAGGATTGCAAAAACGACACCAAATGCAGTGAGATTTTGTCAAGTTGTGAAAGAGGGCTCTTTGTGCTGATCGGTGATCCTATTATGTATGCTTTTAGTGGTTTCCACATCCGGCGGATGGCTTGCGACTACTTCATGGACTGTCTCCTTACAGATGGAGATAGGACATTCTGAATTTTGGAATTTTATGTGCTTTTAACTTAGAGTTTGCGCGTACATAACACAAGAAAAGCTTGTCTTGACAAGTAATAGCTAACGTCGATATTAGAAAGTCAAATGTTAAGTTACCAGTGATACATCATGTACAAATCAGTACTATCAAGGCCATATCTCCTGGGCCTCCAAGGCGTGGTCAAAGAGTAAGAAGTAAACATTTCTTATCATCAATATTGCTCCTCACGACAAAAATTAAGTTTTTTTTTTAGCAATATTAATGAGTCTCTAGCTGTTGTAGCAATTGCATTCAGGAGAAGTATATTTTATACCATTTCTATTAATGGCACGATGTTTAGATTTGTAGTGTTGTAGTTTTATTTAACAACAATAATAATAATAATAATAATAATAATAATAATAATAATAATAATAATAATAATAATAATGCGCACTTCAATGAACTATCATGCTATCAGTTACATTTTTATGTACTATTTCTTTTTCATCACTGCACCAGATCAGATCTACTATTTTAAATCAACCTCAGAAGAGAAGAATTATTTTCATGCGTATGGTGAATATATAAGGTAAAATTTCTACTTGATGGATAATGTCCCCCTAGACGTGGAGGAAGTAGGACAATAAGATTTCTGACATTATTTTAGTTTTAAACTTAGAGCTCAACGCGTACCCATAAAAGAAAACTCCAAAAGTACTGTAAAAATCGACTAGTTAAATTTTAGGTTACCAGTAAATCTATAATATAGTTATCAGATTCAAATAGATATAATCAGGACCTTAGGTATTCGGTCTTTAACGCTCTGTCAAAGAGCGTGGAACGAACTTTTCTACAAAAATCTAGAAAAACAACATTATTAGTTATAAAGGCGTCCTTAGCTGTTGTTGTAGTTCCATTCTGGTCAAGAAAATCTATATTTCTTTGAATGACATAAGTAGGTGTCCTTAGCTGTTGTAGTTCCATTCTGGTCAAGATAATCTATGATGTTTCTTAGCTTTGAATGACATAAGATTGTATTTTCTTTCAATATGATGTCGCACCTCAATAAAAATTAATATTCTTAATACAGACCGTAAGATTAAGTAAGATTTTTTTCATTAGTGAACGACATTAAGTCTCCTATTAATTCTTAAATCAATCGATAAAAAAGACTATAATTTATTGTAATCCAAATATTTATGAAACGGTGTATCTTAAGATTTCTACGTATGAGTATGAGTTTATTAATGCTAGCAATATAAAACTGGATAAAACTATCAAAGACTCAAAAATATTACATTACCTAGTGCCCTTAGATTTTTCAACATTTATCTCATTAAGACTTTGCACTGTTTGATACTGCTGTGTAAAGGATACCAACATGTGCAAAAATAAATAATTTCTATCAGCACAAACAAACTACCTAGAAAATTGTATAAACTAGATAACTAAGATAGTTTATGCCGACTTTAAAGTTGATAAAGATCGCATAGCTTTCACCTATTCCAGATACGACGCCAGACGGATATAAACTGTGCTGCTTTTTTTTTAATGAAAGAATTATGTCAACAAATCATTCTGTGTTCTAAGCTTTTGTTTGAAAAAACTGTTTCAGATCGATTGGCCCATCCAGTTGCCAGCCTGTATTCAGTAAAAAATGGATACATAAAAAATAGTATGTGTTTTTTGTTTGCTGTTTTTACATTTTCCACATTCCTGCTGGTACTAGACACTTCACTATAATGAGAAGTGGTTTTCTTTGTATACATGTCAATGTTGTTGTTGTTATCTAAACTTGAGCGAACTCTAAATCTCGAACGAGAAAGGATATTTAAACAATGAGATATTTTGGGAATAGTACAACTCAAGTTTGACTCTCATCATATCAAGAAAGGACCGCCTTGCATCCTACAAGATCGAATAAGAAAATTATAATTCACCTAATGTAAGCCTAGGTACTCTTTCAATGTTCAAACGCGGAAGGGATGTATTTCAATAATGGTGGCAATCCTCATCACAAAATGCGTATGTACTTGTAAGCCTACCTGGTATAATATCCTACTAGTTTGCTCAATGCTTAAATTTTTTTTTGCCATTTTTATTTCAAGACTTGTAACAATAAAGGACTGCGTTAATAATTATATTCAACTAACCATTCTTCCTAATGCTCTTTTAGGCTTTAGCCAAAGTATTTAAGAAACGCTCTTTATCCCTAATGATAACGGTAACAACTATCCTAGAGAGGCCTATTTTAGGTCATAATTATAATTATTATTAAAGCTTCAAATCGCCGAAAATACAATTTGAAATAATTGAAATTGTGTAATTACTTTAATTTAAGTCCGAGGCCTTATTTTTATTTTTCCAATTAAATTTTTCATGCCATCGTACTCCATAACAACGAAACAAAACATCGAGTTACAATAATGGAACTCCAGGGTTTTTTGTTGTTGTTATTGTTGTTGTTGTTGTTGTTGTTGTTGTTGTTGTTGTTGTTGTTGTTGTTGTTGTTGTTGTTGTTGTTTTCCATAACAAAGTCCTGGACTCTGTAACAAATGCAATTCGTTAGTTTTATTAATATTAAAAAATTGCATTGTGATTATTTAATGTATGGAAAGATGTTATATACATTTTTTAACAAGTAAATCTAACTAATATACCTAACATGCACAGTAACACTTCTACACATACTGTTTTAATTAATGCAAGGAATCAATTAATATTTTTAATAAATTTCCTTCTCGGTCTTGCTTTATGTTATTGTTCTACTTCATGACCACATCTTTACCTATTTCCAGACACTAATTGGATGCTACATGAAAAGATGCTTAGATCTTTCATTCATAACAACTTTAAGTATCAATGTATGTCTTAACCTCTGGGCATCGGTTAACATCATCAGATAATCTGCAAATCCGTGTGGCTGAGCGGTGGTAAATTAAATTGATTTGTTTCGTTCATGGACAATAACAACCACCACGCAAGTTCTTATTAAATAATCTTTTGTTGTTCAAGCAATATTAGCAAACTTACAACCAACCGAGAAATTATTCACCTGTAAGACCATTAAAATGATTTTAACAGAGGCAATTAATAAAGTTACACCTATAAGAAATAAGAAATTGCAGGTAAACGGCTTACCTTGAGGTCGTCAACACTCATACCTCATACCTCCGTCACTTAAGTCTGTAGACTCTCTTTAAAGGCTTATTCCAATTAACAAAAGCTGTACTCGTCTCCATGATTAATTATTATTATCTTTACGATATATACTTAATTAACAGGCTCTCATCGTATTTGTATCGCCTTTGTTTCTTGCTTGTTTATGACCCGAGAGCTCGTGACACTTTGAGCTGTATTAACATTTAGAACTAATTGATGTGATTTTTAGCATTACAGCATCGTCTGGAAGACAATAACAAAGCGTTACAAGGTTAGATTGTTTTGTTGATTTATCAGTGCAAGCTCCCCACTGAATGCCCAAGTCAGTATTTTTATTTTCCGTCATACCCTCGCGCTCGCGTCACTACTATTTAACAGCGATACACAAACATCGAGTTGTATCATTGTGATACCAAAGTTGTTTGTTAGATGTTGGGCGTTTGTATGTGTGCATGTGTGTGCGTCTGTGTGTGTGTGTGTGTGTGTGTGTGTTAAATCCTCGATCCTGTAACAGTAAGCACATACTTTTATTGTGAAAACATGTGTCAAACCTGTTTGCAAAACATGAACAGAAAACAGAAACGATTGTTTTATCACTTTTACTAATACTATAGAATAAAAGTATCGAACCGGAGAAAATAATAAGTGATCATTTCCATAACGCATGCTATGCTTTTTTTTAATTGTAAGTATTACCCAACAAATATACTGTATTTAGAATTGGTATGTATTTTTATAATAATCTCTTCATTATGATGAATTTCATCTTTTAAACTATTAGCTTTTTATCCACTAAATTCTGAAGGAGTTATTAAAAGGAATAGTAAATTTATAAAACTTTGACGACAATAAACAGGTTTCATAATGACACAGTAGAAATTTAAATTGATACTTAGCCACCCAAAAAGAAAGAGAAACTACTATTATAATGAATTGAGAGCAAAACTAGGGCACACAGAAAGTTCAAAGTCGATCAGGCCGGTTATTACGGCGCTAGCGCTCATTCAAAATTGAACCTTTTCTTTTTTATTTTTTTTAATAGATGCACAAGTGGGTTGCCTAAAATCTAAAATCTAAAATTTTACAAAACCTCTGCCTTATAGGACAAGAAGCCTCTTGTTGAAAAATCGCATACAATAACTATGCCGAAGAAAAAAGCAAGTGGTAGAGCATTGGTTTCCAAATCGAGACTTCACTGGGTCGAAACCCGTGATCAGTAAAACATATAATTATATATGCCTGATTTCGTACCCGTTTGGTTAAGTCGGTGTTAGTACAGACATAAGTCTTCGCATACTCGTACTATCTCTGTGTGACAGAGCGTAAAAATTTCAGACGCTGATCTTTGGATTCGTCCACAATATAACATGCATGGGCTGTGTGGTCTACACGACGATAGCATATGGCATAATTACACCTGCCCCTTAATCATGGGGTTTTGTGATAGCTCATTGGTTCTGTAAGTCAAGGATTTGGCGCAGTGGCCCTGTGTTAGAACTTCGGCTTCCGACGCAAAAGGTTCAGGTTCGAGCCCTCGCGATTTAGCTCCCTACTGGTGGGTCGATGTCCGTATAATGTGAACGGTTGAAACAGGAGTCATGGTATTTCCGCCCGGCAGCACATAAAATTGTCAGACGTCAGTCTTGGGGCTCGTCCAAAATATAGCCTATGTAGTGCTGATGTTGGACGTTAAATCAACTCAACAACAACTCAACAACAAGCTACAACTTCTCTTACTTATTGTCTCCATTTCCGCGTTGGGCCCCATAATCGCCGGGCCTCTATAGCATGAGTAGTGCTGACGTTGGACACAAAGCACCAATAATTATATCAAACTCAAACTCAAACCCACATGGCTGTAGCAGCATTGCAATTTGCACACGTCCTTTCTACCTGTGGATCACCGTGTGAGAAATGAGCAACTAGACATGTGTTATAATAAACAAACTGACTCCCCGCCCCATTTTCCCATTCAATACAAATGAAGGGCCGAGATTCTGTGTACTCCATTAGTCTCCTAATCAGCTTTGAACGAGGCTTTGACCAAAGAGGTTATTAATAGCACTAGAGGGTTCCATGTCGTCACAACACGACATAACTTGAATGAGGAAGAGGGGGACAGGAATCCGCGCATCACGCCTGTAGTGCGCTAGGTTAGGCCTATGTATATAATGTTACAAAACAACATTACTGAATAGATGATGGCATCTATGATATGTGTAGTCAATCACATCTGAATTAAAAAAGAATTTTCAAAACATTGTTACAGCTAGATCAAACAGTCGATCGCAGCGGGAAAACGGATACGTTTCATTTAATACAATAATAATAAGATTTTTGTTCGATCCAGTGTAGTGGATGGTTATTAGTAAGCACCTCCTATTCAGCACACACAGCCGGCACAACAACAGTGTGAGTGTTGTCTGTCCGGCAATTTACAATGATACATGACTTAGATGATATATATATATATCATTTTGAAGCATAATGAAAACTTTTGTTTTCTTCGGTGTCTTGGCCTGCTACTTTGGGAAGCCACGGTCTAACCCAAATATAGGTTTGGTTTCGTTTGTTGGATTTCTAAACGCCCGTCAAAATGTAATGGCCAGCCTAAGTATGATGAAACAGATTCATAGCTTACATACAATGACGTCAAATAACCCGTTTCAAGAGGGCATACTTATTTCGTTTTGATATTCAGGTAGTTGAACACAAGGGAAAACTAGAATATAAAACTAAATCATCAACATCGCGACACTACCACCATCACCACCACCACGACCACCAACAATAACAACAACAACAACAACAACATCAAAGTCACAAGCCAAAAAGATCATACACTGATCAAAACTATATTGGACGCGCCCTTGTATAAATACACATAGCATTTGTCTGTTCCCAAAGTCTCGTGCAAAAATTTGAGGGTCGATCCTTCAAGAACAAATGACTTGTACTTCTGTTTAGCTTTCAGAGGTTCAACTTGTCTAAGTTATTCCATCTTTATAGGCTAAGCCCGATATGCGTACGCCATACGTCTTGAGGCTTATTTGACCAGTCTCTATCGCCACGAAACCAACAAGATCCAAGTTTCTCAATTAATCAACGAAGTGTGATTTTGTATTTTTTTAAAAAAAGTGTGTGTTGAGAAGAATGGGGCTGAGGGGGCGAGGTTGTGCAAGAGTAGAGCGCGTGACTTTTAAACAGAGGGTTGAAGTTTTGATCCCTGCGGAGTTGGCCTCCTTTACAATTGGCCAGGTCGATGCTAGTAAAATATTGTGACTGGACAGTGGGCAAGTATATCCACACTAAGGACCAGTCGCCGAATAAGACTCTCCTGGATCACTAGCACCACCACCACCAACAACATCAAAGTCGCAGGCCAAAATGTGAGGATCATATACGGATCTAAACTATATTGCTATTGGACGCGCCCCTGTATACATACACATAGCATTTATCTGTTCCCAAAGTCTCGTGCAAAAATTTGAGGGTCGATCCTTCCAGAACAAATGACTTGTACTTCTGTCTTAGCGTTCAGAGGTTCAACTTGTCTAAGTTATTCCATCTTTGTAGGCCAAGCCCAATATGCGTACGCCATACTTCTTGAGGCTTATTTGACCAGTCTCGATCGCCACGAAACTAACAAGACCCAAATTTTTCGATAAATCAAAGAACTGTGATTTTGTATAAAAACGTGTGTGTATGTGAAGGAATGGGATTGAGGGGGGGAGGTTGTGCAAGGGTAGAGCGCGCGACTTCTAAAGAGAGGGTTAAAGTTTCAATCCCTGCTGAGTTCGCCTCGTTTCCCTATGGGGTAGGTCGATGCTAGTAAAATGAGACTGGACAGTGGGCAAGTCCCCGTAGCCCACACTAAGGACCAGTCGCCGAATAAGACTCTCCTGGAAGACTTAGGAGACGTGAAACAGCAAAGAGTTTCTCTCTCTCCAACCAAAGATGTGCGTGAATTTGTCTTTATAATTATATATGTAATTATCCTTGGTTTCATACTTATCCTATTGTTATTTAGAACACACGTACACACACAAGATAGGTAAAACACTATGAACTGAAGTGGCATAAATACAATCATAACGCTCTCTCAGTTCTTGTATATATCAGTCTTCTGCCTGACTTTCTATCTGAGTGTTTGTCTGTCTGTGTGATTGTCTGTATCTTGCTCACTGTCTCTTTCTGTATATGTCTCTGTCTGTCTGTCTGTCTCTGTCTGTCTGTCTGTCTGTCTGTCTGTCTTGTCTGTCTGTCTCTCTCTCTGTCTCTCTCTCTCTCTCTCTCTCTCTCTCTCTCTCTCTCTCTCTCTCTCTCTCTCTCTCTCTCTCTCTCTCTCTCTCTCTCTCTCTCTCTCTCTCTTCCTCCCTCCCTCCTCCCTCCCTCTCCCTCCCTCTCCCTTCCACTGTGCGATCTTTCTGTCTCCCTAGACCGTCATGGGCGCAAGATAATATGCTAAGAGTGTTAACACCATTCCTTGATTTCCTTCAGAATCAGCCTTCATTACATTAGTATCCTTAGCTCATTGAAAACTCGGGGAGTCTCACTAATGACTTAACGCAGGGAGATGCCACCGTAATTACTCGCAGGCAAGAAAATCATTCATAAACAGACACTAGTATGCCGTCTGGCCTTAAGAGCTGTTGTTGATCTCTGTTAGAGGAGAGTCAATATTAATAATCTTTAGATGTCATACGCCTACGCCCTCTATTCTCTATACATACAGATCTAGAATAGAAAGTACAAGGGGGGTCTAGATTTAGGCGCCCGACTACGGTATATAAATACATAGTAAGTCGGGGTCTAAAACTAATTAATTTTATCTTTGTAAGTATCACTGCTAGCTAGTTTCCGGACGTATTAATCGCACTTTTTTGTTGTAGATCTTCATCAAGGGGAAATGTAAGCACAGGCATTTTGAAGAGATTAAAGAGTTTGAGCTCTTGCATGAGTCTATAAAATGTATAGAAAGTAAAGAAAGAGAGAGAGAGAGAGAGAGAGAGAGAGAGAGAGAGAGAGAGAGAGAGGGAGAGAGAGAGAGAGAGAGAGAGAGTGAGTGAGTGAGAGAGAGAGAGAGAGAGAGAGAGAGGGGGGGGGGGGGGGGGGATCCTTAGGGGAGTCAGTGGGTTTTAGTCAGTGAGTGAGTGAGTGAGTGAGTGAGTGAGTGAGTGAGTGAGTGAGTGAGTGAGTGAGTGAGTGAGTGAGTGAGTGAGTGTGTCAGTGAGCGTGTGAGTGAGTGAGTGAGTGAGTGAGTGAGTGAGTGAGTGAGTGAGTGAGTGAGTGAGTGAGTGAGAGAGAGTGGGTTTGGGGGGAGGGGGGTAAACAACGGAAAGGCAGAAAGATACCTAGATAGGCATCTACATTCAAAGAAAGAAGAAAAGATAGGAAGAAAGAAGAAGAAAAGAAGAAAAAAAAACAATATAAAATCAAGCAATGCGAAATAAGTCGAGTGAAAAAAAATAGAAGAAGAAAAAGGCCAATGTAGAATGGTGTTCTCACGACCCAGCCAGAACCCTTGCTCTGTAATTAAGACATTAATATCTGTACTGCACAGTCTCTGATAATAGTATGTAATATGAAGGCATAAGATCTTCTTTGATATTAATTTGTAATTATAAACGCTAAGGTACTTATCGGTGATTTTCGTTGCTGTCACGCGTGTATGATTCAGTCCAGTAAGCCCTCTCTCTTGTTAAGAACTGTCATCTTTAATGTCATATACACAATTATTTCAAATTCAAATGAATCCATTATTGCCTTGTTGACAAATTAGCGCCGATGTTGTTGTGAATGGGTATTTTGTTGCCGAGTTCTAACGAGGTATTTCTCATTCCTAAAAATTTTACTCAGCTGATAATATAATAAGTGAAGGATAGATAGATAGATAGATAGATAGATAGATAGATAGATAGATAGATAGATAGATAGATAGATAGATAGATAGATAGAATCTATCTATCTATCTATCTATCTATCTATCTATCTATCTATCTATCTATCTATCTATCTATCTATCTATCTATCTATCTTATCTACGTAACTTTCTACTCACCTCTCATTCTTACCGTATACTTTCCCATTCATTTTTAATGGAAAAACGTGTAAACCATAAGGGTACCAAATGTCTCTGAGCCGACAACAACCAATTACACTAATTAGTCGCACTATGTTTCTCTCCTTATCTTGCAGTGTCACTGACTTGCCCCTCCCCATGTAATGAGTTTCCCTCATTCTCCTCTACTGACAACTACAGCATCCTGGTTTGTTGAAGTCCACGTCCCAGCGCCTTGTCGCGTGTGAAGCAGCACGTAAAATTGTCAGACATACGTCTTGGGGTCCGTCCACATTAATATATCCTTTGTAGTGTTGACATTAAAAGGTTAAGCTCTAAAACAGCAAAAACAAACTTTGATGATCATCATCATTATCATGATCATGTTGTTGTTGTTGTTGTTGTTGTTGTTGTTGTTGTTGTTGTTGTTGTTGTTTCAAGAAGAAAATCTGGACGGGACGCCCTATTGTTCCATATATTGTATAAAAATCTGTGACTAATCATGTTTGCTGGTCATTTAAAGTAACTTTATTTGTTCTTTTTGAAGTTTATGCTATTGTGGGCGTTATTCTCTTTCTTCCTTTTTTGTGTGTGTGTGTAAACCAAACTCTCTCACAGTTTTCCGATCTTTTCTTTTTTCTCTGCAGTGTCATGGAACTCTGACAACAAGTGTAGTGGTGTTATTGTACAGACGATAAGAAGGTTGTTTTTTAGATTAGAGTAGTAAAAACATGGTACAAGCACATCGAAATTTTAAATGTCCCATCTCTTTTTTCAAGGATAGATAGATAGATAGATAGATAGATAGATAGATAGATAGATAGATAGATAGATAGATAGATAGATAGATAGATAGATAGATAGATAGATAGATAGATAGATAGATAGATAGATAGATAGATAGATAGATAGATAGATAGATAGATAGATAGATAGATAGATAGATAGATAGATAGCCAGGCCAACAGACATACAGACAAAGGCACATATATACAAAGATCGAACAATAGAGATAGAGAGATAGAGAAAGAGTGAGAGAGGCAAACAGACTGACAGAGAGACGGAAACATACAGAGAGACAGACCAGACAGACAAACACAGAGACAGGAAAAGGAGAGAAATAAACGTGTGATAAATAGTGAGCAGCAATGATGTAAACTTACTCAGCAAAGATGTCATCCTTTCATTCCGATGTGCGCCACTGCTCACGCTAATGCGTCAACGAATGCGCACTTCCCGAAGGATGAGAAGCACCTGCTGCAAGTTACTGTTGTCACAGCAGGGACTTCCACTTTAATAAAGGATAGTCATATTTTGACTAAACAACGAGAGCCTTGTGTGACGAAAACTGAAATTGCAAAGGAGAAAATAAAATTTCATAGCTTACCACTGTAGGTAAAAAAAACATAATCTTTAGGCTGGTAAGGTTGGTAACTCTTTATAAAAAATATAGTCTTATCCCACATGATTAGAAAAAAAACAACTTGAAATATTTCTGTTATCTTTTGTTTAGGGATGCGGTGCTTTCTAAAAGTGTTCAAAAATTATAATCAGAGAGAAATGTTCAAAAGATATACAACTTGTCGCTGTTGTTGTTGTTGTTGTTGCTGTTGTTGTTGTTGTTGTTGTTGTTGTTGTTGTTGTTGTTGTTGTTATTGTTGTTGTTATTGTTATTATTGTTGTTGTTGTTGTTGTTGTTGTTTTTATTTGTTGTTTTTTAAATGATTAACAGCCTAGCTCATTTTAAGTTTTGAAGAAACAAAGTAAACATGAGATAAGTATAAATAAACTTCCTCAGGAAAATGTGCAAAATATAATTATGCACCATGATTATTTTTCATCATCATCATCATCATCATCATCATCATCATCATCATCATCATCATCATCATCATCATCATCATCATCATCATCATCATCATCATCATCATCATCATCATCATCATCATCATCATCATCATCATCATCATCATCATCATCATCATCAGTATCTTATCTTATCTTAATACCATCGTCATCGTCATCCTCCTTCTCCTCCTCCTCCTCATCATCATCATCATCATTGCATGCTCATCATCATAACACCACTATTCTAACCATTCATCACCACCATATCCAAACGTTTAATGTACGTTACTTGCCTTCACAGGTAACAAACAGGGCCTGTGCTTGACCTGTACGTGTATGTACATGGCTTTGGCCTAATGATAAATCGATATATATTACAGCTTACAGTTAGCCAACCACGTTCCGGGATATGGTCTCTCCCTCTCATTGATGTATTATAATAGCCATTACGTAATGCATCAATGACCCCTCCCTTCCTCGGGACGCTCCATTCAAGGTAAACGGCGACTGAGAGGGAGAGAGAGAGAGGGAGAGGGAGAGAGAGAGAGAGAGAGGGGGGGGGGGTATTAGAAGCGATGAAGGATGAATGGAAGGACCATAACTAATTCGGATAGGCTGGTACATAGAATTATCAATGTATATCTCTTTTGTTCGCTCTTCGCTTCAAATAACACGCACTACAGTGTATTATATTGATAGAAACGGACTTAATGAATGCAGGTTACACTCTGTAACTTTAAGTAATGTAACTTACCCATCCACGTAACAAGATAGATACATTTCTATCGAAAAGCGTTACGCAGCTGTCTTATATTTTAAGTTCTCCTATGCCTCAATAAAGCCATAATGGCGGCAGACTCCCGAAATCGCATTACACTGAACCCGACCCAACAAGTAAGGGGAAATGTGTCTCAAGAGGGACTCGAACTCTAACCTCCTACATTGAAGGGCTTAAAAACAACCTTCCTATGGAGAAGCGAGGCTTGCTCCTAGTTTAGCGTCTTTCGGGTCATAAGAAAAGTTCTATTACGGCGATGAGACCCCATTACGGGATACTTGGGACTTGGTGGGTCATTTTATACTGGCACTGATCAAGTTAAAATCGCGACCATCACAGCGGGACTCGAACCACATACCTCCTATGTCATCAGTCAATGTTACCCAAAAAAAAAAAACATTTCTTGGGTCGCAGTTTATTTTAATCTTCAAATATCGAGGTCTCAAATCCTTCTTTAGTTACAACTTATAGAAGGGCGTCAAAGGGGCACCTTTTTTATATTCAAAGCAAAGGTACATAGTCTCCCATGTAATTAAAAAAGGGCGCTCATTTGTCGTTATTTGTCTGAAGTTTGGCCCAGGCATGTCAGTAAGAACCCAATATGACAGCCTATATAGGACCCCTATGCTGAAATAGCTGTGGCTGGTCAGTCGCCGGTCACCGATCGTGCGTGGCATCGAACTGACTCAGTTCTATTTTTAACCTCTCTGATCTTTGCACTGGAATCATAGTCACCTCAATGGTACTCGCGGTGCACGTACATGCATACATACATACACACACATACATATATGCACATATACATACATACATACATACATACATACATACATACATACATACATACATACATACATACATACATACATACATACATACACACACATACATACATACATACATACATACATACATACATACATACATACATACATACATACATACACCTTTGTTCACAGACGCCTTTGAAAGACAGATAAAGAGTAATTGGATGAAAAAAAAGCACGTTTGTTCTGTTGATCGCTCTAAACATATATTTTTGTTTTCCTCGATATCAGGATGGAAAGGCGCAGTATTCTATTTCTAAGTTTACATGGACCAGCATACACTGATATAGCTACATTGTGCACGTTTAAACATGTCTGTTTATTGAGATAGTGTGGCATTTGCTTCCTGCTTATGTATAGCATATTGACACTGATGTTAGGTTGGGTCTATGTGTAAATGTATTTGCTTCAGAAAGAAAAACAGAGGGGAGGGGGGGGGGGAACGGTGAGTCATGATGTTTTTATTGGCACCACTTGAAACCTGCCCACAGAGACCTCGCGATAACGGGATTCAAGGCAGACACGATGACAATGTGTCAAGGGATCTGCTCAGGTGTCCAATCAATAGATGTACACTATGTACTTACGAAGTCAGTGAGCGATCAGTAAACCCCATTCTTTCAGAGCTATAAACTATGTCATCCGTTATAGCTGTGCAGGGCGCAATGCTTGTAATGTGCTCCCCCAGGGTCAGAGCCAACCTGGAGCTTTCTGGCTCCCGGCCAGGCTTTACAATTTACAGTTCTAGATCATCATAGCTCGTTATAAACTCGGAGAGGGGAGAGAAAAGGGAGGAAAGAAAGGGTAACAATAACAGTCAAGGCGGTCGAGTCACGTGGATATATCAATGAGTGATCGAGTATCGGATCTTGGACTGCCAACCGTTTCTTTGTCCTGTGTCTAAAAATAGCGGCACGTCATGAGGAGGGTCAGGCCGCGCCAATCAACCATGGTCCTGTCTCAAGTAACAATCACGGTTCCTGGTCTAGGTCTCAGCTCAACATTATACTTTTTCTTTGTACTTAGTTCTTGTGCCCTTAAAGATACCTGTGTCTGAACTCTCCGTAGCGTCAATGGCACCTAGCACCCCCTCCCCTCTCTCTTTTTGTTTTGTCTCTGTTTCACAATCACTCACCTGTCCCCGTTGATCTTAAGTCCGGAATACAAAACCGCAATGATCTCATCATATGTTACGTCCTGTTACACTCTGCGATCCGATTATCGCTCTGTCAACCCCTAAGGCGTTATAGTACTTGGGCAGGACCATATGTACATGTATCTGGTGTCCTTGGACTTAGGAGATGTGAACACTGAAGGGCCCGAGGCGGCCTTCAAACGCTGACCTTATATCACTAACCAGCAGGCACTGGGCTTTAAATGACAGACGTGTCTGGACTCGAGTCTGGTCTGCTGGACAGAACAAAGAGCGGTCGATGTCTCAATGACAGTATAGCGTCCAGCGATATTTTCTTAACACGTGTACTGCGTACACTGCTAGGGCAGTTGTTGAGTTGATTTAACGTCCAACATCAGCACTATATAGGATATCTTATGGAGGGACCGAAAACTAACTTCTAATAATTTTATGTACTGTCACACACGAGATACCACCGATCACATTAAACTGTCACCGAAACAACCAGTAGGGATCGAAATCGCAAGGGCTCGAACCACAGACCTCCTGCGTCGGAAGCCGATGTTCTACCCCAGGGCTATCGCTGCTAGCAGTGTGGGGTTTTTTAACATAGAGGACTGTGTGAAGACTGTAAACAACCAAGCATGCCCATACACTAATGCTTATATCAGAGGAAATAACGGGGCATTTAACTTGTCCATTGAGGCGTGACCGCAGCGCTTTGTGAATAGACCCAACACAGTAATGATGGTGGTCTGCAGGTTGGAACTTGTTCCAGACTAGAGACTAGAGGAGCCAGGTAGCTCAGTTGGTAGCGCTCCCAGAAGCGGCTTCTAATGGGAGGTGTCTGGTTCAATTCCCATATAATGTGGTCTTGTTTCTTTTAGGCTCGGTGTCATTGTCTGTCACTAGTGTCAGTATAGTACTGTAGGCTGACTGTGACAGAATTGTGGATATCCCCGCTCTGCCTCAGCGTGACAGTGTTCGTGAATTGTGAGACTTTGTTGAGATGAGTCTCTGAGTAGGATTCACCTCAGGAACCTTGGAGATGTTAAACGATCACCAATGGGCTTCTCTTGAATTTAGAGACTTAACTCATTTCCAACAATTGACAATAGTGTCTGTCTCTGATTGATTAATTACAATTTTTAATGAGCCTTAAGAATTACTGAAGAATTCCATTCGGGGATAGAATGAATAACATTACCAACACTGCCTTTCCCCTTTCCAACCCTTTTCCTAGTCCCGATTCTCAGTTCTCACCAATCGGCCCAGACTTTCCCTTTCCCTCCCGCGCCTCAATCAAGCAGTCCGCTCCATTCAATAATTCAGAAGTGAAAGCATCAATGGAAGCCTGTGTTCATTCATAGTGGGGGCCGCCTGTAACGTTAACTCACTTTAACTCCCACCCTCCCTCCCTATCTCTTCTCACTGACCCTTATGCGTGTGTGTAAGATGGCGGAGAGGGGAGACGGGAGAGGGAGTGGGGTGAGATAGGTAGGGGTTATTATGAACGTGATGAGAGAGATAAAAAGAGAGAGAGAGAGAGAGAGAGAGAGAGAGTATTGATGTGTGTGCATGTGCGTGTGTTTGTTAGTCGGACATCGTGTGTGAGAGGGGAGAGGGGCGAGATAGGTAGGGGTTGTAGGGAACGTAATGAGAGAGGGAGAGAGAGAGAGAGAGAGAGAGAGAGAGAGAGCATTGATGTGTGCGCATGTGCGTGTGTTTGTTAGTCTGACATCCATCTAGCACATGAGGACTCGGATAGCCAGCTTAGCTGGTCAGAAAGGAATTGAAGAGAACCATCGAAGAGACCAGCATACTCTGTAGTCCTGTAGTCCATCACTAGAGAAGATTTATGCTGCGTTCGATCGTGGATCCCCGAGTCTTTGTGAGAGGAAATGAGATAATTGAGACAGGAAACAACAGCTTTCCATGGACGAGTTGTATAGACTCTGCATCACCCAGCCATCATGTGACCTTCATACTGCGCTGATACAGTTAATACAAATTTTGAGGATAGGAAAATAATATACATCAGTGCTTTAAAACTAAGTCCACTTTCTAAGGGTATGTTGAATAGAAACAAAAACAAAAGAAGAAATAACTTAAGTCAGGTCTCCCCTTCCGATTTCTGACAGCGACCAAAAACTAATAATGTAATGCCTGATCCAGTTTGCTGCAGTTATCAGGAGTTATAACATTTTGAGGGTAGTATAATACACCAGTGATATGAACTGAGACATCCTTTTAAAGTCAGCACCGTTGTATTTACTAGTCAATTTGCGACTTGCGACCAAACAAAAATAAATATAGTTTAACAAATCTAGGTGACCAAAATTGGTTAAACCGAAATTCTAGAGTTGATTAATTGTATGTCTAATAGTTATTTTTAAACATCCTTTATTCAGTTTTTCTTTGAAACGAAAAATTAATTGGAAGGGAAAAGGGGAGGGGTGGGTCTTTGAAGAGATTTCAAGGAGTATTCACCCTGGGTATTATTTAGTACATGTAACAATATAATCTCATATACAGTGATTTACTTCAGAGTTTAACAGTTATTATAAATATAATCTTTTAAATGAGGTCTAGCGGGGATGAATTGACGCAAGTGGTAGAGCTTTGGTCTTCCAATCGGGAGGTTCCTGGTTCTAAACCCACTATATCGAACAAAATGTATTTGTCATAATTCGACGTCTACTGGTTGGGTCGGGATATCTGACATCCTCACTCTTTGTCCGTGTGAAAGCTTGTGAAATTTTTGGACGTTAGCTTTGGGACCCGTCCTCGATCTAAC
Source organism: Elysia chlorotica (assembly GCA_003991915.1). Taxonomy (NCBI): domain Eukaryota; kingdom Metazoa; phylum Mollusca; class Gastropoda; family Plakobranchidae; genus Elysia; species Elysia chlorotica. The sequence goes on along the minus strand of RQTK01000015.1, from coordinate 853,450 downwards.
CATGTTGCTGGCAAACAACTCACTCGCTAAATTATTATTATTGTTCTGCGTTCATTTTCTATATGCCCAAATCTTTTAATTTTACACTTTCAGTTTGGCCTCCTCGATGTAAGAGATAGTCTGTTGTGGGGTTTCCAGGGTACCCTATAATTTTTGCTCCAGTGTTGTATCTGAAGGTCATATTGTTTGCCTGAGTTGGGAATAAGATTGGCTTGCCATGAGGACATGATTGTAAAGTTTGATGGATGTCTCCGCATTCACATAAAGAAGTGCTGCTGATCTTTAATTTGCACATGTGTGCATTTAGTTGGCAATGCCATGTTCTAAGTAAAACAAAATTGTGTTTTGCTGACATCGTGAGAGATAATGTATGTTGTCTTTTAAATATACATGTATTGGATTTGTTCTGGCTTTCCAGGAATCGTTTATGTTCTTCTAATGTGTGTTTTAATTTCTTTGAACGATATTTTTGTCGATGGTTGCACTTTTGAAGAGCCCTCGTTTGCAAGTTTGTCAGCTGACTCATATTCCGACTAGGCCTATGATATCAAAATATTAATACAAAACATTTTGCCTATCAAAACGGTGATTGGTTTGATACAATAAATAGCTACCCTATGAACGATGTTTAACATAATGATGTATGTGCATCGATTTTCAGTCTGAAGTATCTAATAGCAGAAATTCGATTTTTATATGATTATTTGGATTTTATCAGTACTTTTTAAATTGATAATATGGTCTGTGCGTTCTATTTATTTATACCTATAATATAATACAGTTTCTTTGAGAGCGTACCTTAAAAACTGTTCCTTGCTGTGTCTGTGCTTTGATTTTTCGTTTCCAAAAGTTTCATGGGTTTTTTAATCATAACCCTCCGTTATTAAAGCAATGATGCATAATGCCGTTTTAAACAACAAGACAATAGAAATTACTTTGATAAAACAAATCGCATTTCAGTAATAATAATATCAAAAGACATCGCATCAATTATTTATATTAAAGTAATTTCATGAAGCATATCTTTATAGCAATACTAGGTCTTATTGTGTCAAAAGTATAAGACAACAACCAGGATCACATTGTGATAGACACACCGTATAATATTTTATGGAAAACATTAATTTTATTTCTGATCTACTTACTTAAAATTAATATCGTTATCAATATGATCATCATAATCATAATCATCATCATCATCATCATCATCATCATCATCATCATCATCATCATCATCATCATCATCATCATCATCATCATCATCATCATCA
>RQTK01000015.1:751631-838029 GCA_003991915.1 Elysia chlorotica | reverse complement strand
TGTTTCTGTCTCTCTCTCTCTCTCTCTCTCTCTCTCTCTCTCTCTCTCTCTCTCTCTCTTGAATACCACGACAAATTGTTTTTTTCTTCATGAATTTAATTGTTATCAAAGTACTCTTTGCTTCTCAGGTAGTAGCAATCACACGAGTGCAATATTGCATCCACCGAATCATACGCTTACTCATCGATAAAATAAAATACCTATTTATTACCGTGACTGCATTATTGTTCAGTGATTTATCTTATCAAGGCTATCCCTTGCCATTGTCATTGTGCTCAATCTTTTCAGCAGGACTGTCAGCCCAAACCGTGCGCGAGTGATAATAGATAGTAGAGGAGTATATAGACAATAGTCATCAATTTTGAGGTAACAGTCATGGTGGCAAACAATTCGGTGGGATTAATCACAAATCAAACCAAACCAAACCAAAACAAAACAAAAACAAATAACAGGGTTAAGTAAGCATTACTAACCAAGATAACGAAGGACATAAACCATCATACTAGTTATTCATTCAACCCTGAACTACATGCATTTTCATAAGACGTTGGGGTTAAGTTTGTACTAGACGAGCATCCATTCAAGGCGGCGAAAGCTGTTGGTTCTGACACCAGCCCACGCAAGCTGAACATTGAGTTCTGAACACAGTAAAAAAAAATACATTAGCATGAAGAGCGCGGGGGCGGTTGAAACAGTCATAAAAAATGTTCAGTCGGTCATGTCAGGACGATAAGGGGTGCGCGGTGGTTCAGTGCTAGAGCGCGCGAGTTGTTGTCGGAAGGTTGAGGGTTCGAAACATGCAATGCTAGTTGTGTTATTTCATTGCTGGATGGGTCGGTGTCACTATAATGTTAAGTCACTTATATCATGCTCTGTGGTCTCGTCGCCGTAAAGAATATTTTGAGCCTGAGAGGGGGGGTGGGGTGATGCAAATGGTAGAGCGTTGGTCTTCCAATCGGGAGGTCCCCTGTTGGAAACCTACGATCGGCCGAAAACTAATGTTGTCTTATTTCGCCCTCTACTGATTTGGTCGGGGTCCGCATAAAGTGACCAGCTGGGACAGGAGTCACGGTATCCCTTTCTGTCCCCTGTGTCGCAGCACGTAAAAGTGTCAGATATTAGTTTAGAGTCACGTCCACAATAAAGCTTATCTAATGCTTATGTTGGACGCTTAGCAACTGATTCCACTCACTTTTAGAGGGGACTTTCACTCGGAAAGATCTTTGTTTTCTCCTATGGAAGAGAAGAGGTCGGCAAAAAGTGTGTAGTCTGACGTCAGCCCACGCAAACAAAGTCAAAATAATAGACTAGCAACAAGAGCAAGTTAGTGTGGGCGATCGAAACATAAACTTCCATCGTTCATGTTGGTTGTTTGATTTTGTTAGTGTTCTTTGTTCTAACCCTAATGGTATGTTGGGGGTTAAAATCATTGCAATAATTTTTTGTTTAGTTTTTTAGTTTGATCTATGTTTTTTCAATCGTATGCAATCATAAAACATTTTGTTTTGTTTTGTTTTATGTTGGAGAGATGATGTACGATTAAGGTTAACGTTCTACATCAGCAACCAGACCATACAGCGAGATGGTGCAGATAGTAACCTTTGACAATAATTATTGTATGTGCTGCCAGAGAGAGAGAGAGAGAGAGAGAGAGAGAGAGAGAGAGAGAGAGAGAGAGAGAGAGAGAGAGAGAAGAGAGAGAGAGAGAGAGAGCATTGATTGGGCGTGGGTGTGTGGGCGGTAGAAGCACGACAAATACATGCAGTTGCCCTATAGGTAAATGTAGACTATGAATAAGAATCAATAGTTATAAGTACTTAGTGGTATTGATATTTTCTTTCCCTTAGTTTGCACTCAATAATTCTTGAAAGCCTACGGTTTTTATGATAGACATGTCAATACATATCGCATTAGTATATACCGGTAATTATATTGTTCTGTTTCGAAAAAAAAATATTATATTAGACTATTAATTCAGAGTATTAGCTTTATACATTAATATGTTTTTGTTTCATCCCGGTAAATTTAGAATTTTAATAAGAGGGTTTAGTGGAATTGTAGTTGAGTTGGTTTAACGCCCATCGTCAGCATTGTGTAGGCTATATTGTAGACGTGCCCCAAGACTGACGTCTGACAATTTTTATGCCACACACGAGACAGGGCAGGGATACTTGTCTCATTTGGTCAGATTAAACTGACACACCGTCCGAACCAGTAATTGGGTGGAATCGCCACGGCTCGTACCACGAACGTTTTCCCCAGAAGTCGATGTAGGCCTCCTAGGGCTATTTCAAGATGTAAAGCTGATGTTGTTTAAAAATACTTTTTGCCATTTTGCCATGACCCCCAAGGCTAAGTGTAAGTGTGGTTGAAAATATTGAAGGCTGATAACAGATCAGCAACGTTACGTGCATGAAACTGTTACGTAGCTTCTTAGGGTGTTTAAATATTTCGAGATGTTAAGCTGATGTTGTTTAAAAATACTTATAAAGCCCCATCTATACTACGCTTACATACTGTTCTTATTGTCAAAGCAACCGCTCAAGATCTTTTAACTTTTTAACACAAGGCTTTTGGGTACAGGTATTATTATTCAAGACATTTTGAGGGGTGAAATCGCGGGTCGAGAGCAAATATTACCATTGTAACTGCAAATTGTTCAAAAGGGCAAAATGACATTGATGATTTGTGAAAAGGAGCTCTCTATAACAACTCTTACGCATTTTTCCAGTTATTCCTCCAGGACCGGAAGTTTGTATCAAGTTCGTGCATCTAAACTCACCCTCAACATCGTTCTAACTAAAGTTAAAATCATCATGATTTCACATACGATGTAAATCAGGTTCCCTATTTTAAATAATCTTACCTACAAAATCATTGACTTAAAACCAAGTAGCATGTTATATTTAAAAAATGTGCATAGTCCTTCCCTGTTACAGTCGGGGTTCGAACTGGCCCAAATGTTAGAGCGTTGGTATCCAGAGCGATAGGTCCGCGGTTCGAATCCCACTGTCGGTAGATTTGTTTGTGTGATTTCGTCCCCTGTAGGTTGGGTCGGTGTCAGTATATTGTGATTGGCCGAGACAAGAGTCTTGGTATCCAGGTCCTGTCTCGTGTGTGGCAGCACACAAAATTGTCAGACGTCAGTCTTGGGGCCCGTCTGATCTAACAGTGTAACTCATTTCAACTCCCTGTTACAGTCAACTCAACTCACTAACTCTCGCGTCTGAATCAGGCTACCAGAATCCATAATGGTTCATTTAATGACAACTAAAATGACAATTAATAGGCCAACAATAGTTACATGTACTTACTAATTTTTTTTTCGAAGAAACAAGAAACATAGCATGTATTACCTAGAAATAGCTAAATGCTTCTCTCTATACTCTATGCTTGGCGTAGATGAATCACATTAATTTTTTTTTCACGCCCACTCGTCGCATTTTCACTACATGTATAACGATTTTTCTCTCTTCGCGTCGCGGTAGACGCTGATGCAACCACTGGTAAACCTGAACATAGGCTTACTTGTAAAACATGCAGCCTCTGGGCTTCCATTGATTACTTTAATGGGTCATCATAACAGGCCCATCATCGGCTTTTGTATATAATGTACATACTGTACCAACAAGACTGGTATCCCAAGTTATTATATAAGCCTACTAATTTTTGTGGTTTAAAATGGAAAGGTGATATCGCTAAATGGCAGGGAACTACATGGGGTTGAGTTGAGTTGGTTTCACGTCCAACGTCAGCTCTATATTGGCAATATTGTGGACGGACCCCAAAACTGACGTCTAACAGTGTTACGTGCTGCTACACACGAGACAAGTCGTGGGGATCTGGACTCGAGTCTCAGCTGGTCATAAAAGACCGACCCAGTCAGTTACAAGGGACAGAACCGGATAAATAAATGTTTTTATCAATCGTGGGATTCGAACCGCGGATCTCCCGATATGGAGACGAACTACATGGATAAGGATAGACAAAAAATAGAGTGACACTTAATGGAGGGATCTTGCGGAGGGCTTCTTGCAGTGGAAAGATAGTCTAAGTACAAGTACTTTTTAGCCTAGCCTAGGGACTTTAATGAGACTGAGCAATCTGGTTAATAGTACCTAATAGTGACTGCCTACCTGGCATTTGTTGAGTCATATACATGTACATTCATAGTTTTGGAGAGAGAGAGAGCAAGTAAACATAATCTTAACGTTGAACAACATTTTCTCAATCTCCACAAAAAGATACCTTTAAAAGAACAACTACAACTATTACCACCGCCGCCGCCGCCACCACCACCACCACCACCACCACCACCGCCACCACCGCCACCACCACCACCAACACCACCGTCACCACCACCACCACAACCACAACAACAACAACAACAACAACAACAACAACAACAACAACAACAACAACAACAATAGTGTTGGACAAGTAAATTTCAAACGTACATTCTTTCAAATTTGTTATGGGGATTCCCCCAGAGATTTTCATAGTATGAGACTAGAGCTCTAGCACATAAAATTGTCAGATGTTAGACTTGGGTCGCGTCCACAATATAGCCTGTATAGTGCTGACGTTGGACGCTAAACCAACTCAACTCAACTCTACAGGTCTACCCTTGAGTAACTCCACCCACGACTGAGTCAGAGCCTTTATTTAGAGCTCTACAATATAATTATATCGTTCTATAACATTTAAGTCCTAGTGTACTAAAGGTTTTAAAAAAAACTATTATTGAGTTAGCAGATCGTTGCTCTGATTTGATCTGAGTTGTAAAACTGTCTACCCTGACTCCATATAATTATAGGCCCTTTTAGAACCACAAATGAGGCTACGCCTTTATTTTTTCCCCCGTTCCTTTTATTATAATAAATATCGTCTTGAGATCAATGTCCTCTAATTGTCATAATGATTGATTCTTTTTTTTTGGTTTGTTTTTTGTTTTGGTCCCGCAGTTATCAAGTTATACTGCTGCGCTTACTTGATTACTACTAAGCATAATACTTTAGTTGCGCGTCTTATATGATTTATTAAAAAGTAAATGTTGAGATCATAATGTTAAGTACACGTATTTGTTTTCTATTCTGGATTTCTATTTCTCTCTATCTTGGTCTGTGTTTCTCTGTCTCTGTCTATCTGCCTGTCTCTCCCCCTCTCGCGTGTTTTGCCCATCATTATAATAGACTTCCCCCTAGTTCCCAAATTTGTAAAGGCATTTCACCTGAAAACAATGGGGAAAAAAAAGAACGGCAAAAAAGTATCAAACTACCCACACCTGCACCTTTTCTTTCTTTCCTCCCAATCGCCCAATGATTTGCACTATAATAGAGTTATTGTATGACAAACTAGTGTACATGTAATAAATGTACCGTATCTTATAATTATTTTGTGTTTTAAAATTCCTTAGAATTATTATATTATATGCCGGGTTAAAAAAACAACTAGATCTCCGAATATCCTATGCTATCACGCCATATGGGAAACGACCGTGAAGTTTATTAAGTTTTATTCAATCTCATACACACCAGGGGTAAAAAAAAAAACAATATCTTTATTTTTTTTCTATACACAGCCAGCTAGACCTAGAGATCTACATGGGAGACCGACTTCCCCTCGCCAAGCGGTGCCTAACTCCGCTGGTCTAGCCTAGACCTAGGCCTAGGTCTGAGCTCAGCGAGTTTGCGATAATGGCGTATGCACTATATTTGAAATCCAGCTAGGCCGAGTTTTTCCTCTCTTTCATTCTTTACTTATATCACTACGCATTGACTCAAACAGCAGACGCCGAGATCGAAGTTTATACTAAATCATTTTTCTTGTAACTGTTACAATTTTTATTCAAAACGTTACTAATTTGACACATTCCATCCTTTGGTTTACGGTGGAATATCGGCAACACGGAACTATTTTCTCTAAGCCTCGAAAGTAAGATCCTTCCATTAGCCTATGTGCTTCGCATTTCCTGTCTTGTGGTAAACTCACTGGATGTATTCGGATTTATTTGGCTAAGATTTTATTGTGGTCGATCAGAAAGGCCTCTTCCAACATAAACATGATTCGGCGAAGATGATAAAAGGGTCGGCTGATAAGTAAGTATTTCAAAAACAGTGTTTGATGATCAGTATGTGAATAATAAGACATGTTTTGAGGGCCTATGCCGCCAGTGGCAGTATGTTTCCACAGGGAAAACACCAGCATAGAGTGCCGTTCATGAGACCGACATGGGCGAACACAAACTCCCCATACTCTTTTTCTCTTTTCACCATGGGTTATAAAACTATCCTATGAGAAATGGTGAGTTTATTTTCTTCACATAAGATGGAGAAATAGAATAAATACAACAATGTGGAACTGCTATGACAGCAGTTTGGTGCTGGATGTGCGATAAGCCTAAATCCTATCCCAGCACAAATTAGTCCGCGATTGTTCATTCATAAACTGTTGTGAATGATAAAGGTCACGGCTCATTCCTCGAGAAACTGAGGTCTTCAACCTGCTAGGCCCTCGGCTATCGTGTTGGTCATTCATCGTTTTGGTCGAATTGGCTATAACCACACATTCGTTGTGGTACTTCGATAGTTTTGTCATGAATCGGATAACTTGAATACTTGTTGTTTAATGTTCTAAAAAAGAAAATCGTTCTTAGATCTAGACAAATTTAGCTCCTACACTCCACATACCTATTCTAGATCTAGAATCTAGATTCTGGAGGTCTAGAAGATCCAAACCCTAGAATAAATTAATTCAAGTTGTAATGTTGTTGATCAATTGACCCTAGTAGATTATATTATTAGCCTATAAATTAATGTAGATATAGCTGTAGATTCTAAACAGAAATTTTATTAAGTATGATTATGATAAATAAAAAAGTGGACTTAAAAATTGAAAAGCTATATTTTAGATAGCCCAAATTAGATCCAGACCTAGAATCTAGATCTATCTCTCCTCTTTTAAAATATGATCTGAAACTATTGGAAACAGTTTCGAAATATAAAGCTTTACCATGATGAAATCTTGTTAAGATACAATAGAAAACCAATTTAAGATGTTCCAACTTCATTGTTGCTTCAAGACCAGAATTTAGGCTTAGAGGTCTATTTTTACTAGATTCTTGTACAACTGAACAGAGCAACAGGCTAGGCCTAGGACTAGAACCTAGTAATCTAGATCAAGATCTTTGATCTTTTTGTATGAAATTACACTGCCCAAACAGCATGATCATGATTGTAACAGTTATAGAAAAGTTTTTTTTTTTTTCTTTTTTTTTAGGGGAAGTAGTCAAATATAATTCTTCAACTCAGGCTGAGACATTTAAAGCACATTATGTTGAGGGCCTAGTTTCTGAATACAATTTCAAAAAGGGAGTGAACAAGATGTGTTTACAAAGGAACCCTAGACCCATGGATACTGATAGCCATTGGTGATTGACAGCCTTGAAGGTTGACTAATCACTATGAGGTAAATTTTTGAAGGCTCTTTTGTTAAAAAAAAATTTTTAATCAAAAAGCCATGACAGCATTTGATTTTGTTTCACCCTTAAATTATTGTATTTAATTTTAATATTGTTAACATTTCAAAATTTTTTAGAGGGTTCTTAAAGTTAGTCGTTACGGTAGCTTAGGGGTATAGTTGTAAGCCTTATTGTGGACATGTACGGCCCTAGATCTACATCTGCACTTCTAGATCTAGTATAAGATCAAATTTTTGTGTGGACTGGACAATGTGTGAGCGATTTGAGTAGAACCTAAGGTTTGTCTCCTAGTCCTAGGTTACCCAGGGGGGCGCGGTGGTCCAGGGGTAGAACATCGGCTTCCGACGCAAAAGGTCCCCGGGTTCGAATACTGGCGGTTGCGTTCCCTACTGGTAGGGTCGGTGTCAGTATAATAATGTGACTGGCTGAGACAGAAGTCATGGTATCCCCGCCCTCTCTCATGTGTGGCAGCACATAAAATTGTCAGACGTCCGTCTTGGGGCCCGTCTACAATATATAGCCTATAAAGTACTGATTTTGGATATTAAAACCAACTCTACTCCTAGGTTGCCCAAAGAATACTGTTCTGAGGCAGATCTATATTACTTTGGAATTTGAGCCACAGATCTCCTTGTCACTAAAGAGTGCTTGCTACAGAATTACTTTCTTATAAATCCATTAAAAACCCCAGAGGGAGTTAGTGTTTCTGCCTCAATTGCATAACAGGCGTTTCTGTTCCTATTGAATTCTTTGGTCAGATAGTCAAAGGAAAAACAAACAAAGCTCTCTCCTAGTTTTAAAGTTTCCTAGGTCTCAAGGCAAATTTATAAGTTACAGTGTCAAATATAATTATTTTGATACACAATGTTCATGTCCATTATTTGTACAGAATAAAATTTGTCTTTAAAATGCAGTGCGTATAGAGTCTACCAAAATCTTCAGAGGAAGCTTCCATTAGATGTGGTCAGAGTTAACCTTAGTTTTGTTCATTTTTTATCACAATTTTTTGAACAGCAAATTCAGGTGTTCAAAACTAAAAGCATTCCATATATAATATATCAGTCAGGATAAATTTGTGCAACCAACATAGTATTGCTTTTTTAGTGTCATAAAATGTAGTGAAAACCAAGGTATGTCTATCTAAAGTGTTCTTCAGCATTACTCAAAGTGTTGTAAACACTGATTAGAATTCCAGGTACTGGGCTCATCAAAATAAATAGCTTTAAACACTAAAGAGATTTTCAAATTTACTTTTTAGATATATTTTGAAAATCGACAAAACACATCTTTTTCTTGCCCATCACCACATAAAGTGTGGACGATAAGCAACTAACCCAACTTAAGACAAACTCCTGTCTCGAGGAAAACTTTTTTCCTTCTTAATTTTCACTTTAATTGCACTGCAATATAACTACTTTGAGGTGTTGAACTTTGGGGAGCATCATATTTTCATCTTTTTGATTTCCTGGTTGAACATTTTGAATTTGAAACTGCTTACAAACAAATTTTCAATGTGCAGTTATGTCTAACATTAAGAATAAGAGCGGAAATCATGGTTTCAAATGGGGGAAGCATCCTTACAAGTTGTCATGTATTTCAATTTAATGTTGCTCCAATATAACAAAAAGGGAGACTTCTACATCTGGGTCATACTAAAATAAAAAAAATTGTCTATGTTTTTGGCAACTAATTCAAGCATGAAGTCCCAATTTTTGTTCACGTATAGCCTTTGACCACGCCTTCTAAAGAAAATCTTTCTTTCTTTTCCTCATCGGTGTCAACCTGGTGCAAGTATTTTTTTACTACATGTAGACCTCCTTTAAAAATAATCTTTCTTTCTTTTCCTCATTGGAATCTGGTGCAAGTATTTTTTGACTACATGTAGACCTCCTTTAAAAATATTCTAATTCTCTCTTGCTTTTCCTCATCGGTGTCAACCTGGTGCAAGTATTTTTTGATTAGGCGTAAACCTCCTTTAAAAATGTTCTAATTCTCTCTTGCTTTTCCTCAGTGGGGACTACCTGGTGCAAGTATCTGCACAGGTGATGACACGGGATGACTCCACCGGCGGTTGGGTACCAATGGGTGGAGGAGGCCTGAGCCGTGTTCGACTATGCAAGTTGTCTCCCCCAGAGGGCAGCAGCAGTGCTGGCGTCTGTGGCGGAGGCGGATCAAACAGCGGATCTATAGGCTTGCCGGATGACCAGGCCTCGGATACCGCATACAGGATAAAGCCGGAGTATGTTATACAAGGAGTACGGATAGCAGACAGTGCTGTAAGTATACACATAAATAATTTATTATACATGCTACTGACAAAAGATGTTAAAAATCTTTTTGGTGGTTCTGTATTACAAGTATGACACTTTAATTTCTTATACATGATACTGACACTGTGTGTGTGTGTGGGGGGGGGGGTTACATGCAGCACAATGCATTTAGTTTGACTAAAAGAAAAATTAAATGTTAATCTAGTATTATTTATTATAGAATCTCCTTCTAAGGCATTAGTAACTTTAGAGTTTAGATTCATGAAAAGCGACAGTGATGCTGTGTTGAAAATCATGATTCATAGCTTATTGAGTTATTCATATAAAATTTAAAATTTTGTAGAAAAAAGATTGTGGAGTCAGTGCTATTCATTACAACTGTTCTTACCTGAACCAGTCATAGAAACCCTTTGCAACCTCTTTTTCGCATGAACAACCTGACTTTGGGCGTCTTTTTTAGTTACAAAAGTATCATCGTCATATGTGGTTCTAAAGTTCGTGCAGGTTGGCAATGGTGGTTACGTCCCTCCATATCTCTGTACTCACATTTCACAATCAGTTCCATATCTCTGATTCCATCAATCTTTGTAATTTTCAGTTCACCTCTTACTCTTTCTCTTTTTTGTTTTGTTGTTGTTGTTCATCTTATGTGTCTGCACAAATGTTGCATCCCTTTTTCTTGTAATGAAATTTGATTCTGTGCTTACCTCTTTTAAAACACATTTAGTGCATTGTTGAACATGACCCTTGGCTTAGCAATCTTCAAACTGCATCTCACTCTAGTGTATGTAGAAAGACCAGACACTGACAGAAAACATTTATTAAAATTGATAAATATACGCTAAATATAAATTACTGAGGGGAACACTAAAACGATTTCTATGTTACATGCAATGGTGACGGTTCTTGAAGATTAGGTTGTGAAGCTGAAGAGGAGTGTGTGGCCCACACAATTGTGTGATATTTTATTCCCAAAATTTTCAATGTCATTGAACCCAGCTTCATTGAACATTGAAATTTTTCTCTCTGCTGATTATACTAGAATAAAATGAAGCTAGCGTTGTACTAGTGAAAGCCATTGACTAAAAGTCATTTCTAGCTAATCTAGCCGATCAATTATAATTATTTTTCTTTCTCACACAGAGTGTGACAAATACGCTTCTAAATTCTACATGTTCTTCATGATTTGTAATGATTGTTAAATTCGTATTGATCAATTCAAAGTACAAATCAGCGATATGTTTCAGTCATTTTGATTAGGTAGATAAGCGCATTTTAGACAAATTCAAATTAGATTTTAGGTTTCACCTACATGTTGATCCTTCCTTAATTTAAAATTATACTAGGGAAATATGAAGTCCTAATATTTATGATAAAGCATGATAATAAATCTTTTTTTGTTTGTTTGTGGACTCTAAAAGTTAATTTAAGCGTAACTTCTGTGAGTGTGAAACTGGAAAGAGCACTGTGAAAAGACTTAGAAGTACAAAAAGTACTTCTGGAATGTAATTTTTCTTTTACTAAAAAATTGACACGTTCTTTTTTGAATGTTGATTTTAACTGCTGCTGGTACTGCTACTACCTAGGTTCGAACTGGTAGCTTTGGTCACTCGAGACCCACGAAAGGCAATTTGTTTGTTGAAATTCACCCCTTGCTGGTTTTTGTCGGTGTGAGTCTAATATGACCTATCCAGGTATCATGGTACTGCCTCTGTCTAGCAGGCGTAAAATCGTTAGACTTTAGTCTGGGGACCCGTCGACAATATAGTCTAGTGCTGAGATAGGGCGTTCAGCAAGCAAATCAAGTCTTATACCCATTGTTGCAACCAAGCTCGAAATAGCAAAGGTTTATCTTTAGCCGTCACCAACTCACTGGGTTTTTCGTTTTTCAACCCCGATCTTCTTCAGGGGAGGCTTGGGAGATTTGAGCCCTACGCTGTGGATAGGTGAAAGTAATCTTTGGTTGCAGAAAGCGCTATCTCCTCCCTGTCTGTCTGTCTCTCTCCCTCTCTCTCCCACTCTATTTCTCTCTCTATCTCTCTCTCTCTCTATCTTTGTTAAACGTTGCCTAGGTTATTTTGCAATATCATTTACCGTATATTAGTATTATTACGGCGACAGTACCCCAGAACGTGATAATTGGGACTTGGTGGGCCATATCATTTACTTACACCTACCCAATTAGTAGGGAATAAAACAAGGCGATATAACTTTTTATTATTATTATTATTATTATTATTATTATTATACCCATTGTTGCTACTTTGTAAGTTTGTTACTATGTACTGCATACACATACCACCACTACTTCTACTTCAACTGCGTTATATTTGTCAGGTGCTGATCATTTAGTTTGTCATGTGCATTTTTTTTCAGCAAGGGGCAGCCAATCCACTTTTAATAATAATATTTTCATGAAATTACATACTAAATATGTTTTCTGTGCCGCTTTTAATCAAACGTGTCTGCGTTTATGGAAATAAACAATGGGGAGGGGCAGATTATTCCTAAAAAAAATTTTGCGAGCCTCTCTTCCCACCCCACCCCTTTTCCTCTTTCCCCTTCTATCTATAGGGTGTATGGGGCGTGGTGGCCCTGGGGTAAAACATTGGCTTCCAACGCAAAAGGTCTTTGTTTTGAGTCTTGGCGATTTCTCTCCCTACTGGTTGGTTCGGTGTCAGTTTAATTTGATTTTCTGAGACAGGTGTCATGGTATCCCTTCTCTGTCTTGTGTGTGTCATCACATAAATTTGTCAGACGTCAGTCTTGGGTCCCGTCCACAATATAGCCTATATATTTAGTGCTGATGTTGGACGTTAAACCAACTCAACAACAACATCTATGAGGTATATTGAATTCATATTCATTGTTGGTCTTAAGAAAAAAAAGAAAGGACACGGATTTAGATTCTTACTTTACGTAACGGATCAAGTCACTGAGTGCACATTATCTAAAAATGTATCCATCATTGCATCAATGTAGAGTATTTCGCGACACCAACGCCACACGTGTTTTCGAGTACAACCACTTGTTACTTGGCCTACAAAAGGATCTGAATAGCATGCAGAGATGTGATAGTTACATTTGTCCTTGGGCTTTGCTGTCGACCCTCTTTAGTAAGTCTTAATAGGTCCTTACTGTCCTAGACACCGACCATGGCCAAAAAAAAAGCGGGAAATTAAGTCTGACAGTCAAGCCTATACAAGTCGATGGTGCGATTTTTTTATGATGTAACTATTTTGTCACCTTTTTGCACTGGTTTAATAATTATGACTTATTAAAAAACAATATACCCAGTCCTGAAATGACTCACACCTTTTTATAGTGTATCTCTTTTTTTCCCTAAATTTAATAATATGCCCTTTTTTCTATGATATGGTACTTTTTAAGCTTTAAAAGCTATTTTCATTAGATTGCTATTTATTGTGGGATTTTTGTGTGTGCTGACTTTCCGTGTGCAAATACCCCCCCCCCCCTTTTTTTTTTTTAAACACACACACACACACGCACAATACCAACAACAACAACAACATCAAACCTGTTCAGAGAATCCCGTGATGGTCAAATGTCGCGCCGCGTGTGATATCAAAGTATTTGAGACCACGAAGGTCATGGTAAATGTACCACTTTCTGATAACCTTAGTAGTAAAGTGGGAGGCGAAGCTCTTACATCACATGCAGACCTGCTTTTATCCATTATAAAATCTGCAAAAGGCACTTTTTGCTACTGCGGTTTTACAATGTACTATGAAGGGAAGAACAACAAAATGAAATAAAAAGATGCAACCACTCTTTTATCAGTGAATTGAAATAATCAGTTTTATAAATAAATTATACAGCCGCTCCTCTTGACCTTTACATTTTCTATTCTAAGCTTTAAATGTGAATAAAAAAAAAACAAAAAAAAAACACAAAACCAACCTACAGTCAAGACGGAAGTTATGTTTTTAGACATTTGTTTAATTTCCCACGTCTCTCACTCTGAACAGTTCTTTGAGTCAGTGGGTCTGCTCTATATAATACATACAATATTGAGAAGTGAAAGTGTCCCGCTCATAATTATTTTTTTTGTTGAAAGGCCGGCGGAATGATGAATCATAGAGAGAGCCTCGAAATAGCAAAGGTTTATCTTTAACCGTCACCAACTCACTGGGTTTTTCGTTTTTCAACCCCAATCTTCTTCAGGGGAGGCTTGGGAGATAGGTGAAAGTTATCTTTGGTTGCAGAAAGCGCTATCTCCTCCCTGTCTGTCTGTCTCTCTCCCTCTCTCTCTCTCTCTCTCTCTCTCTCTCTATCTTTGTTAAACGTTGCCTAGGTTATTTTGCAATATCATTTACCGTATATTAGTATTATTACGGCGACAGTACCCCAGAACGTGATAATTGGGACTTGGTGGGCCATATCATTTACTTACACCTACCCAATTAGTAGGGAATAAAACAAGGCGATATATGAGCAAGGATCGAATCTGCAACTTTACAATTAGAAGTCACGAGCTCTGCGCTTTGACTACATAACTTGGTTATTTATGGGCCTCTTCTTTTGTAGGTATGGGCTTGCCCCTGTCTAACAACTGTTTGGGTCGATGTCAGTATAATGTGATGGGTTGAGACAGGATTAGTTTGTATCCCCGCCATGTCTTGTGTGTTGCAGCACATAAAATTGTCAGACGTTCTGTCTTGGGGCCCGTCCACAATATAGTCTACAATGTCCTGACGTTGGACGTTAAACCAACTCAACTCGTGCCTAACTAGGGGCTTTCTGGTAGGCAATTAACAAGGGAAAAAAAGGAAGGAAAATACACGTAAACCGCTAAATGTTATGTCAGTGATCCCCTTTCCGTGGGTGGACTGTGTCAAGCAACAAACAGAAACGCGTTACTCTAAGGAATTTTATGTCTGTCAGACATGATGGTTATTATTGCTTATCCGCCTTTGTGGAGGCCTTGTCATAAACAATCTGTATCGAGTGGGAATTCGATTTTAAAACGTTGCATAAATACATACTATTACATAACTATGCAATGCTATCACGAGCTTTTATAATAATATATAAATATGCTTTTTCTTTCAAAGCCCGTAACGTCATTTTGGCTGTAATAGTTACTTTTACATTTAGTATCGTTCGGCTGATTAACGCGTTATATGTTGCTGATGGTTTACTTTCGTGATATAGCGGTGCTGATATTTCTTACCTTTAAATTAATGTTATAATTATTTGGGCCTTGTCTGCCTGCCTCTTTCATTGTGTGCATTTGTCTTTCCCTTTTTTGTGTGGGGTAGGAAAAAAAAAAAAAAAAAAAAAGGGGGGGGTGCCTGGGGAAAAGGGGGGGGGGGGGGGTAGTACTAGTAAGGTCAGAGCGCTCGACCTTCAATCACAATGTCGTGGGTTTTAATCTTGATCAGACCATCTTGCTCCCAATTGGTTGGATCTGTGTCACTTTAATTTGAGACAGCAGGCCTGACATCTAATGCGCTGTCTCCATGAGGCGTAAATATCGCCAGTCGTTAGTCTTGGGATCCGTCAGCCGTAATTATAGCGTAGTTGCTAACAATGGTACCGACTAGACATTTTTTTTATGTAAATGTATTACTACATTGCTTCGGCCTCCATGAGGCTGTACATACCATCTTTGACATTCAATAGTGGAAAGCCAATGTGTGTTGGGTAATGGCTCAGTCGGTAGTGGTCTGGTTTAGTGAGCAAAAGGTTAAGGATATAATATCAGCTCTTGTCCTTCTCTGTACCATTCATTTTACTTAGTTTCTGCACTGTGTGGCCAATTAGTCTGTAGAGGCAAATTCTCAAGGACCATGACACACAAGGGGTGTATGAAAGGTTGACAGCAGCTCGATCCGAATGACTTAATATAAAATAAATACACCCTGCTTTTTTTAATGCATGCAGATAACTGCCACAGATAAAGATTGAATTAACCCGGCTACTTCTAGCGCTCCCATTATCTTTGGGCACGATAGTCCCCAATGTAAAAGTTGTGTATCCAAGGCCCCAGCAACACCTACTTAACCAACAGGTGAGACAAGTTGGCTCAATGAGTCCAATCTCTCTCTCTCTATCTCTCCCTCTCGCTCTCTCTCTGTCTCTCTCTCTCTCTCTCTCTCTCTCTGTCTCTCTCTCTCTCTTTCTCAAAGGTCACTAGGTTCTCCCTAACCGGCTATAGCACTATCAATGTACAGATAGGCAACCGTTCCTTTAACAAGGTGTATGCATCATATTGTTACTCCCAAGTAATATAACAATCATGAACGCATTCATTGATAGATATTGGGAGTGTTTTGGATCTACCAATGAAGATGACAAATTTGTCATAACAAAAATAAAAGACTGAATTGGTGTCTCTCACCGCATCGTTCTGAGATGCAATTGGTGTCTCTCACCGCATCGTTCTGAGATACATCTCCGCACTGATTGTGATCTTAATCTACCGCGATTCTTTAACGTACCTACAATTTAGGTTTAGATCAAGAAGAGCTAGCTATACGCCCGTGTAGTTGATTGGGTTTGTTTGTTGCTCAACGACCAACGCCAGCACTATAGTTTATATTGTTGACGGGCCTGGCGAGTGATGTCTGACAGTTTTACATGCTGCCATACACGAGACAGGCGGGAAGACTACCTATGTATCAGCCGGTCATCCAACCAGGAAAGGGACGAAATCGGGCAAATAAATTTTTGACCCATCGTGGGATTCGAACCACGGACCTGTCGATCTGGAGACCAACGATGTACTACTTCAGGGACTACTTCTACACTTCAGGCTTCGCCTGATAAAATTCGCCCAGGAAGGTCGTAAAAAATGTTGGATTTATTATATATGTCTGGAAAGTCGGGATTTTGGTCGGGAAAAAAAGCCATTGGTTTTGAAAAAAATGGCAGTTGGCGGTTTGATCGAGAGAGAGAGAGAGAGAGAGAGAGAGAGAGAGAGAGAGAGACAAGAGAGAGAGAGAGAGAGAAGAGGGCGGATGACAGAAATAATATTACGTCCATCCATTGCACGATTGTACAAAAAAGTGCTCAATTTTGTATAAACTATAATGACTGTTGCTCCGACTGACTTGAAACTTTCTGTGTCTTAGTTTTCCTCCACCCCCTCCTCTCTCTCTCTCTTTCACGCTTCTTAGAAAATTATTTAGTGACTGTTGCTCTCGACTTTCTTTCTCTATCTCGTTTTCCTCCACTCCCCCTCTCTCTCTCTCTCTCTCTCTCTCTCTCTCTCTCTCTCTCTCTCTCTCTAAACGACTGTTGCTCCGACTGACTTGAAACTTTCTGTGTCTTAGTTTTCCTCCACCTCCCCTCCTCTCTCTCTCTCTCTCACGCTTCTTAGAAAATTATTTAGAAAAGCATTGTAAGGTATTTATTAGAAAATTATCTACATTTTTTTTTATTTACCTCCTTTTATTATTGAAATTAGCTAAATTAGGGAGGAATGTGGTTCGAATCCCACGATCGACAGATTTATTTGTCCAATTTCGTCACTGTACCTTGTAGGGTCGGTATCAGTATAATGTGACCGGATGAGACAGGAGTCATGGTATTCAGACCCTGTCTCATGTGGTGTGTGGCAGCACAATTGTTAGACATCAGCCTTTGGGCTCGTCCACAATATAAGTTTATAGTGTTGACGTTGGGCGTTAAACCAACTCAACTCAGCGAAATGAATAGTTTTTCCTTTAATTTACATACCATTCTGAATGCTCACCAAACAGGTTTTAAAATCCCACAAAAAGTGGCGCAAGACTGTGTACCACTTTGCGGGAATTCATGAAAAGGAGGAATCAATAGATTTTTTTTGGTGTGGACAAAATTAAAGGCGGAAAAAACCTTTTAACTATTCGTGTCATTAAATCTTATTTCCTTTGCGTAAGATTGTTGGTTGCAAGTTCTTTTATATAATAATGTAACCTTACTGTTATGTATAAAAATAAATCTAGACACGTTTTCTTTTAAACTTGTCAAAATATTACGGCGTGTTTCATAGCTTCACTTCGTCGGAAAATGTTCTACTGGTCAGTTCTTTCATAAACACATAACCCCATAAATGAATCTATACTGCTTTCCCGTTACATAGATTGTGTCAATATACATAACATGATATTATTTCCATTTTTAGGGCCCATGTGGTAATTGTCTTTTTTTCCCTCAATTTTTTTTCGTTTCTAATGTTTTTCTGGTGGTGTTTTTTTTTACTGCCAAAAAATAAACGCTACAACCAATGTCATGCAATCCCAATTATTGTGAAAAAGAACTCACATTTGGAGAGAGAGAGAGAGAGAGAGAGAGAGAGAGAGAGAGGTAGAGAGGTAGAGGCAGATAGACAGGTAGAGGCAGAGAGAGTGAGAGACAGATAAACAGACACATAGAAGAGAAAAAAAGAGAACTTATCTCCTCGCAGTTTTAAACCTGTATGGTATTAATTTTATGGCTTGCGCTCTCCAGTTTAGATTAGCTGAATTGTATTGCGTGGTTGAGGTTAACCCACCGGTTCACACGGTGCAAGTGTGTGAGATTGGAAACTTGAGATGACTTTTTTATGACCTGAATAATTGGCCTTCTATTTATACATTGTTTTTTTTTTTTTTTTTTTTGTAATTTATCATTGTTGTCTGGCCACTCTTATGGTGTATATGTTGCTTGAAAATATGCTGAAAACGCCGACCATGAGCGTCGGTACATCTACTGCTTTTAAGTAAATAATCCAGGCTTTAAGTATGCCCTTTATTTATTTGTGTTGATTTGTTTTACCACTTATTCATTCAGTTCGAGCCCATATTCACTTCAAACTAAAGGAAATGTTAATTGGCCATAAAGTGTTTAGAATGTGATTATAATTATGTACTAAAACAGCGTTCTTAATTCTTTTACTTCTTTGGTCTACAGATACAAAAAACAACCATTAAGAATTCGTAAAAAGTAAGCACTTATTCTGACTGTGGATGTTTAAAAAAATGATCATTTGCACCGTTCGGGCATCGAGTTGTTTTCAGCTCATTTCTTTTTACGGCTATGTGTAAGGTTAGATAAATAAAGTCAATGGGTGCTGCCAATCCTATGTTAGTCCTCGCACGAAGACTTAAAAATTAATCAACCAACAATTAAGTAGTTTATGTGAGATCATACTGCTAGTGTATGATAACTAATGCTTGAGACCAAATGTTGGCATGAATGCGCTGAGTGTTCAGGGCTATCATTAATAAATACAGGGCAGGAAAAAGGCGGGGGTGGCGGATCTCTAATGCTTTAAGTGGTGGGGTGCTTAGCTTCTATTCGACTAGTTGATCAGGTAAAATGAGTAATCGTTAGATTTTGTCACCTTACTGGTTGGGTCGGTGTCAGTTGACAGTATAGTACAATGTGAAAGTGATCAACTAATTCAGTATAGCCAATTGTGTCACCGTTCTTTGTGTGGCAGCAGGTAAAATTGCCAAAACGTCGCTTTTGAGATCAGTCCGCAGTATAGCCACAAAGTACAGGAAGTAAGCATGGTTTTGAAAGCTACAGTTTCTTGACAATTTGTAATGTACCTAGGGGCGAAGTTAAAAGATCTGCACAGCGCAAGGACACATTTTTATGTTTTTTTTTTCCTTTCTACATTCTCTTTAACTCTTGCTCCATCCGTTCACTATAAAGCCATGAAAGGTAACTAAAAGTTATGAGATGAACGAATCGGTTGTGTCGGTATCAGTATTACAACCTGAGCTGCTGAGTCTCAGCCATACCGCTCTGTTGTTCCTTCGCCGTAAAGAATATTTTATAGTAACCAAGATCATGTCTAACTTGTGGACCTCTCCGCCTCCTCCCACCGTAGATTTTTTCGCGAGGTGAACTTGCATTAAGGTGTTGGGTACAAAATTCACATTACTACTAGCTTCAAGATTCCATTTCCATGAGCATAGTGTGGCGGTTTAGATGTTAATTTTTTCAATAAAGTGTAAAGATATTTATTTACTCTGATAGATAAATGTATTTTAATACCCTAGGACAAAATCATACTTAATTCCGTAATATTTTCATTAAAAACACTCCCAATTCAGAATGCTGTAAGCAGAGCTGCCTACCCTCCCGCTTTTTGGGATTCCTCCCGCTTTCCCGTGCACATGATGCAAGCAACAATATCCCGTTTTTTTTACATTTACGGGACGCATTTTGGACGCCTCTGAAAGATGTATTATAGACAATTGGATACAAACAAGTCATATTGAAACACTATAGTAATAGTAGTCGCTAAAATCCTTGTATTAGATAAATGGTACACGTATTCGTAGTTTTTAATTTTCTGTCGTGATTTTTTCCCTGAAATGTCTCTCCGGAATTGTGTAACAGTAAACGACTTTTATTAAATCTTGAGAGGCATACACTTATTATATTATTATTTTAAATGTTACATGTACCATGGCTGGTTTGTAGCAATATACGGATATCAAGATTTTTTGAAACAGATACATTCGGCGATTTACAGTATGAGCCTCTTTTCATTTAATTATATTTGGGTTAAAATAAAAAGAAAAAATTTAAAGACACTTGCCTCTGCTCTAGTCAAAACAATAATTTGAAAGCAACTATTTCACGACATGATAAGTAATTTTAACTGAGGTGACATTGATATCACACAAGGTAATCAAACCTAACTTGTGTCATTTGTACTTTCTTCTTTAAGACACAAGTTATGTTACTCCCTTTATGTTCCTGTGTGGCAGCCTGTGAAATTGTCTGACGTTAGTTTGGGTTGCTTCTGATCTGACGATGGGCATTTAAAAGAAACCAACAAATTAAACTGGTATCCCCGAGGCTGCTTGAACAACTGCCCCCCACGGGTGAATTTTGGCTTCGATTTCTAGTCCCAACCACATTGCATTACGCGGATAAAATCGAAGATTATCTTTTGTGTCGTAAAAGGGTTCCTCAAGCAAAGATTAAAGGTATTATTTGAAAACAATGCACTATGCGTACGATCCCCATCTCCGCCCCCTCTCTATTTACACCCAAAAAATGCTTTTTACCTAAGTGTGAACAGTCTGTGTAAGTCAAACCCGGTGAAATCGGCATAAGGAGAATGCGATCCATATTTGACTTTTGATCTCGTGTTGTCTTTTCCTGCTTAAGTCAGTTTTCTAAGATGGTTCTTTTAGCATTAAAAATGATGCCAATGTTCAATGAATTGACGAAACAATGAGAAGGAGGGGGTAAATTTGATGTTAAGGAGGTTTTAGGAAAATTTACGATTGCAGATCTGTAAGACGTAACATAAACAACAAAACCTCTGAAACAGGATCTATAATTAAATTTAGGCATTTTTAAGCTTTGGACTTAAGAAAACTATTTATAATGCGCACTTCTATGAACATTCATGCTCAATGCGTTTAACAATTTACATTACTGAAGAAACATAACCATATAATGTTTAAACAGTACAATGTATTACACTTAAAAGTCACAATGAATCGTTATAGATATTTGCAACATTCACAGGTTCGATTTCAATCATTTGGTGGTCTGTATCAAGAAAAGGGGGGAATTGTTACATTTTTATTACACCAGGTTTTCTGTTTGCCTTTTTTTATTTTTTTTTTTCTCCAAATTGAGCATCTACGGGCTTCTTTAGAGTGAGAGCTTTCTGGAATGTTTAAGAAAAAATATCGCGACATCCTACAATAGGATATTTTCGACAAACTACATCAGTCATAATATCCCCGCCCATCAGCACATAAATTTGTCAGACGTCGGTTTTGGGCACGTCGACAATATAGCCTATATAGTGCTGATCTTAGAGACGTTATACCACCTCACTCGACTTATTATTATTATTATTATTATTATTATTATTATTATTATTATTATTATTATTATTATTATTATTATTATTATTATTATTATTATTATTATTATTATTCGCCATCATCATCATCACCATTGTTTTTACTTCTATCTTGTTTTCATTAAAAAAAAATGCGGGACTATATAATCACACTTTTCATTACTATAATTCCGATAGCGTCTTAGCAAGCTGTGTACCTGGTGTTTTGTTTTTAAAAAGATACTTTCAAAGTCTCGTTGTTTTGTTGCAATTGATAGTTTTGTTCTGTATTTTTTTAAATACCTTTAAAAGTCCATGATGGTACAAAAGTCTCTTTGAAACACTTTTAGATTAAAAAAAAATGGAACGTCTAAAAGAATCTCATAGTCAATCATCGTAAAATTCTTCCTTCGCACTTGGCAAATCTTAATCGTTTTAATCAATTAAAGACATTTTGTTTGTATCTATTATTGATTATTTGCACATTATAGTACATGTGTAATATGCAATAATTATGGTTGTGTTACTCTTAATGAAATACAGTGTAAAGCTTGCACATAAAACGTCGAGATCTGAAGAACTTGAGACTCGTTAAAAATAGAATTCGATTATGTGATCATACTGTTCTGATGTACACACTTATCTGTGGGATTGTCATAGCGATGCGCACATGTACTTTTATAATTATTCTATTTACACACTGCAATTTCTGCTGGTCGTTTTAGTCAACCACCTGCAGCGAAATTTAACGAAGTACCAATCGGCCCTTACTCTTGTTATTAAAATTATGCTGACTATGCTTGCGTTAAAACATTCTAGAACACAAATTTGCCTCAGCGTTTCTTTAATTTCAGTCATCGTTTTTAATTTCTCCTTCTTCTTCTTCTTCTTCTTCTTCTTCTTCTTCTTCTTCTTCTTTTTCTTCTTCTTCTTCAGCACATAAAATTGTCAGACTTCAGTCTTGAGGCCCGTCCACATAATAGCCTAAATTTATAGTGTTGACGTTTGACGTTAAACCTACTCAACTCAACTCTGCATTTAAACACTGCCCCTCATCCCCAGTATATGTCTGGTACGATGTCATAGACAAAGGGTAATTTTTTTTTATATACTTGGTTTGGTTAATCCGTAAAGCTTTTCGTCTTAAAACTCTTAAGGCCATTTATGGAAATTTTTTTCTAAATTATGAAACAAACCGCCACTTCAGTTTTAAATCACCTACATCATTTTTAAATAGTGTATATAGATCATTACCATTTTAGGCAAAATGTTGGCCGTTTGAAAGCAGTGTTAAACTTTGGTGAGCTGAACAGAGACGTTATAGATTATGAGTTGCAAAGACGTACTTAATTATGCCTGTATTGCTGTGACTGAGAGAGAGAGAGAGAGAGAGAGAGAGAGACGCAGACAGACAGAGTGAGTTGAGTGAGTTGAGTTTTATTTGTTTTTGGCACCTTATAGGCTATATATTCACAACGGGTCTTGCTTTTCGTGCTGCCACACAGTGAAATTTGGGGGAAACTGACTCCTGTCTCATTTCCTTAGTATTTATGACTGTTACTGGGTTAGCCATCCCCTGTTTTTAGTTTGTTTATTTTCAGACTGGCTACGACACAAAGCTTGGTTCTCCCTGCAATTGTGAGCCCTACGCTGTGCCACGTTCTTGCATCAGTATGAAGTCAATTTGGTTTAGAGCTCTATCCTACCAATTATTTAATTGTTACTATATAAGTGTACCAAAGTGTGTTCTCTGCACCATGAGACGCCTTTTACCTCTTTCATTTGTTACATCAATACCCAATTATACACCTATATACAAATGTACATGTTTATATTCCCTAAATTTCAGAAACTGAGTCGCCTAATATGATCAATTGTTTTTGTGATTGTATTTGTTTTATTTCCTTCTCAACACTTTCGCAACTTTCCACTTCTTTCCCATCACTATACTTGGTTGGGGCGTGTATAATACCGTTGTCAAAAGGTGTGCCTTGTGATTACGTTCTCATTGACCGTCCAGTCTCCCTTGGAAGCTCTAGCATTTCCTGTGTGCAGTACAATACCCATCCCTCTGCAATGTTCATTACGACCTGAATGAAGTATAATGTATCTCCATCATTATACAGCACAACCTGCTCCTGTTTATTTCATTTCAGTTCAGACATTCCAAACATGTTGATTTTGATCATTTGCATTTCCTGTTGAAGTTTTTCAAAAATTCAATTGTCAACTTTGCAACTCGCGCAAGTGGTAGAGCATTTGTCCCTCGATCGGGAATTCCCCGATTCGGTCAAAATTTTAACTGTCCCAACGACTACGTACTCCTACTGGTTGGGTCGGTGTCAGTTTAATGAGACCGTCTGAAACAAGAGTCATGTCATCCCCGACTGTCTCTGTACTGTGTGACAGCAAGTAAACTTGTCAAACTTAATTTCAGTTTTGGAACCGATTCACAATAAATGAATAATAGCCTTGCTGTTCACTCACTCCTGTCAATGCACTCTAGGCAGATGAGAGAAAGAAATGGGGGCCAAGGTCGCTGATATCTGTGTAACAGACTTGACACATTGGGAAGTAGAAGAAGAAGAAGAAGATGATGATTTATGAACAATTTATATCTAATGTGATGTCCAAACTATGCAACTTTCTGTCTACAAAGAGTTATGGTTTATGTTAAGATTTTATCAAATGTGTCATCACGTTTTCATTTCATCTTATATTATTTTTAAATTCTTTTGTGTCACCCGGTCTTTTTTCTTCCTTTTCTTTCTGCACTGCCCATGATTTTTTTTTTTTTTAACTTTAGGTACTTTAAAAATGTTTTAAGTTTATTAGCAGTACTATTGATAAGCATAATTCCTTTGGTCTTGCAAGTCATGATATTGTGGTTTGATATAGTATTAAATTGACTTGTTAACACTTTAACCAAGTTACTGATCCCTAAGAACATACTTAGTCTTGTTTTAAATCATAAAAAACCCACCATCCCTTCACTACAAATGTATCTCAGCTGAGTAGAAAACGGTATGGACTTGGCTCCTTATCTGAATAGGCTTAGTGTGCTGTAAGCGTAGTTCTATGTGAAGAATGATGATGATATTACTCTACGTATAATTGAATAAGCTTCGACCATATCCGTCGGTTCCAATATCTAAATCTGTTATTTTTGTTTCCACTCAACTGCTCACATTCAATCGATCCCGATCCAAATTGTAGGAACCGTTGCCGTAAAGGATCCACAGGAGAGCATTGGAGACGTTGCTAAGCTGCCTTTAGTGTATCTGAAACAAAGCGGACTCAGCCGCAGGGGATTGGCCCTGAGACTTCTGATTTGAAGCCGCGCGTTCCAACACTGAGCTACCTTGTTCCCCGAAATCTTTTTGTGTTCTGTCAAGTGTCAATTGCTTCTTTACTGATGTGGCATAATTTAAACTATCTCTGGCTCTTAAACGTTTTTTTTTTTTTTCTGTGTGCGGATTTTTTTTCTTACTCTTCTCTTACATTTACCAAGAGTTCTGGACATGGATTTTAAAGGTTTCTATTTTAAACTTCCCGCAGACAAAACAAAACATTTTTGTCAATAATTATTACGAAAATATTTGCTAATCAGATAAAAAAAATTGACAAATTTTGTATTAAAAAATCGGAGACTTTTTATAACGACCCTCATAAGTCATTAAAAAAACAACAACAACACACACACACACACAAAACAAAAAACAAAAACAAAAAAAACGGTGCGTTTTGAGCTTCAGTAAATTACCAAGACCCTCAGCACAACGAATCTTTTTTTCTTCCCCGGGTACTTTGAAATAGCCTTTTGATACGCTTAGATTAGTTTCTTTAAGAAAAAGCTGTGAATTGAACGGGATTGGCTGACGTGCTAGTTTACTGATTTCTGAAATCAAAACTAAAGAACGTATTGCTTCACCTTTGATTTCGTCTTTAAAATTTATAATTAAGATTTTTACCTGCATTTTTTAAAAACTTTTGACCCGTTTCCATAAGGGTTAGCCTATGTTGCAACAGTTTCATAAAAGTTTAAAAATATTTCCATTGCAAATTCATTCTCCTAGATCTAGGTGCAGTCATCTTTAGGTCCCTAGAAATGCTCATGAAAAAAATTGGTTTATCCCTGTTCAGTATTAGCAAAATTAATGGACTATACCTAAATCTCTTTCTCTCTCTCTCTCTCTCTCTCTCTCTCTCTCTCTTTTTTTTTTCTCTCTCTCTCTTTCTCCCTCCCCTCCCCACTAAGAATAAAACACTCCACGTGAATGATCTAAATCGTCAACCCGATGACGGAAGTCGACGTTTTTTTTTCTTGGTCTTGGGGTCGAACTGGCAATGTTTTTTCCACCTTTTTTCCTCCCAAAATTGCACGATTTAGGTTATTAATAATAAAGCAACGTAGAGAGAAAAAGGGTCATTGTCCTTTGCGGATGCAGTTTATAACATTTTGGTTTGGTTTTCTTGTCACGAAATGAGAGACTGTTCCTCACTGCTTAAATGAGGGTAACTAAGACCAGGAGAACGGGACCAGAAGGCAGTCGCCCCAGTTTGCTAGATCTAGGGTCGTAAGTACAACGTCGCGGTAGCTTACAAGTTACGACCCGTCGTAAGTCTTGTTATTAACCCATATAGACGAGTCGTAAGCTTACCACAACGTTGTACTTCCGCCCCCTAGAGTCAAATCCAACCTACGGAGCGATGGCTTTGCGTGCATTTATGTCTAGCAAAGCAACATACCTGTTCATCTCTCTGGTGTTTCTCCGACAACATGATGAGCGCTGCAAACGCTGCCAATCTCTCCCCCCTCGCCCTCCTTTTTCCACTTCCCTTCTTTCTCTCCTGCCTTTCATCTTTTAATTATTGTTACGTTTTAGAGCTTTTTAGGCACGTGCTAAGAAATGATCTCAGGAAGCATTTTCCGTTTTCCTTTTTTCCCCCTTCTCTTTTGGAACCCTCTCCCCACTTTGCTCGCCACTTCTTTGTGGCATGCTGTTTATTTTTACACCCCCCTACGTTTTTTTCCCCTCCGCAGTGTTCCATGCTAATACCCCCTTTTTGTTTAATGTTAAGTGCTCCAACTTTTTCACTTTTGCTCTTTTTTTTTTTAACTTCCATTCAGCTGAGCTGGATCGAGCACTGTGTTTAGCAGTGATAGGTGTTGTAAGGCAAAGCTGTTACTCGTAAGGTTGCACCGCGAGATAATTATAATAATGGGAAAAGGCGAGGCAAGCGTTTCCGCTCTGTGCTGTTGACCTCATCAATTTCTCTCTTGTTTCACTTCCCCCTGCACAGGTCATTCTCGACTGCAGACTCAAAAAGGATATTCAGTACACGAAACCGAACCCCAAGTGGCACCACTGGAAGACGGACGAGAAAAGGTATGGCCTTACGTTCGAGCGGACAGAGGACGCTAAAGCCTTTGACCAAGGCATTAGAATCGCCGTGGCCGACTTGACAGAAGGTAAGAACAGCCACGCCCTCGGCATACCTATTTATTTATTTATTTATTTATTTATTTATTTATTTATTTGTGTGTGTATAATATAAGCGGGTGGAATTTAAGTGAGAATTTCTAGCACCCCTATTTCACAGCACTGGGACGTTGTTACTGTTCATGTTAACTAGTGCGTCCCATTGTTTCCGGTATAACGGTAGGCTGAGCTCGCACCCGTATGCGGTATCGCAGGAAAGCGACCAGATTTAGACCATCATCAGAATAACCGCATATGGTGAAATACTGGAAACATTCGCGTTTTTCATCTTTTTGTTTTATAAGTGAGGTCGAGTATGTGTTTTAGACATATGCGAGACGTCTGTAGCAACATCTCTTGCGCCAGCGTTATGGCACTGTATACGTTACTGTGGTTGTATACGGGCTCCTCTATTGTAGGCGACGCCAGTATTTTTTTCCCCCTCCGCAGTTATACCGCGCATCTTAAGTTCTAGCCACGATAGTCCTATTTTGTTGACTTTATTTTTCAATTTGTCTGCGAAGTGTCACACATATGAATTATGCTACTGTATTTTTTTTTTTTAGTCTTGCCAAGTTTGATAATAAACCGTTCCTCGTTAATAAAGAGATTTAAAACAATTTTATATCGTTTACGCATATGCTGCTTTTGAAGAAAACAAGATATATAATTATGCAAGTTGGTGCCATTTTATGATATTATAATATCGAATCACGTTTGATGACTGGAACGGAGTGGCCCGACAGGAGACACACGGCACTGTTTCCAGCCCGTTATTTTAAGATAGCCTAAACTGTGAGTGTAATAGGGTGGGCTTGTCCCGCAGTGCGCTATCTACAGCAGGCCAGCTCATGAAAAATAATTAATGCATAGAGCTATGGAACGTGTAGACTTTAAAAATCACACACACACACTCAAAAGGTGAAGGGGAAGATCAACTTGCCTCTCTGTTTATGTCGACAAACTCCTCGGTGAAATCGTAAACAACCTTCAACGTACACAGGTACATGTGGCCTATTTCTACAATTTCATGTCATTAAATTTTGAGGTTATGACACACTTCGTGCTAAGGTAGGGTTGTATTAGGGCAATTATAATTTTAACACAGTATATTCAGCCCATAGACATGGTCACAAACGTAGAAAGGACGCAGGCGAAAGACAAGGCTGTTGGATCATGGAATTAAGGATGTGTGGTGATTTCTGATTTGCTTTTTTGTTTAGTTTTTATTTATATTTTTATTTTATATAAACTGTCCTTTTGCAGCTTAAACAGAGACCTATAAATTCAGCAAACCTCCACAGACCTTAATTGTGCATACGCCTATTTTCTATTAAGTGTGAATATGGACATTGTCTTGTATACACTCCTCCAATCCCCACTCATATAATGAAATAATGTTTCATTCCTGTATGTTTTTTTTTTAATATTGTGTTCTCTCTCTTTCTCTCTCTCTCTCTCTCTCTCTCTCTCTCTCTCTCTCTCTCTCTCTCTCTCTCTCTCTCTCTCACTCTCTCTCTCAAGCGAGGAATAAAGCTGTTTTTTGTGCATTGTGTGTGTGTGTGTGTGTGTGTGTGTAAATCTGACATAACTATTTGAAACGTGAAGAGTTCGGAAGAATGACTATGACCCGCACAATTAAGCTTATCTGCTAACGTTGGACTTTTATAGATCCAACATTACTAAATGAACCACAGTTGATTTAGAAGCAACGATTTCTTAACATGGCTTGAGCCGTCCTTTGAAGCTCAGGAATCATTCAGGCAGCATCCGGCGTGAATTGTGAACTGATGTTATGTTCAAAGTTTACGAGCTGTCGGGAAATAATTCTTGAAATTGTAAATTCAGTGTTTCCCTCCTTATTGTATATGATTTTGAAGGTAATGTATTTAATCTAAATTGAAGCTAGTTTGATCCAAATCATGTTGTGCATCATTGGCTGAAAGTTGATAATAAACTCAATCAATATTTTGATGGCAAGTTTAATATTAAAATGCCATCGCTGTTAAAATAATATGTATGTGACGCTCATTGTTTTCCTGAACTCAAAACAAAAATACATTCCTACAGGTATTGTGATATAAATATAGTACTATGTCGCGTTTGTGATTTTGAATGAGTTGTACTGCCTTTATAATACATGTAGTCAATTTCGTTTAAACATTTGTAGTGTGTCGAATGAAGACTAAAATTCCCAAGGCATGCAAAAATGTGAACATGACTGTATTCTTAAATGTTTTTAAAGGGTTAGAGAAATGCATTTTCTCCCTTTTCGTCTTAAAAGTCAAAGATTCACCATTTCTTAGCTGTCCTATTAGCCATTGCTGTTATATTTTGACTATACCCATTGTCATCGGTGAGTCACATCGTATATAAAAACAGATCTATATGCCTACTGGTTTGGGGGGGGGGGGGTGGGGGCTGTTATAAGCTTTATTAGTACAGTATTCATCTAAAGTGAATACTTATGGACGAATTGAAACTTTTAAGATTTTACTCTTGCATAGTCTTTTTGTCTTGTCCCTTTTTGTTTGTGTCGTTTTAGTTAAAAAAAAAAAAAGAATACGTTGTTTAATAAAAATAAGTACCGCAGATCCTGCTTTGGTTGTTGTTGCTGTTGATTTTTGTGTGCAGTAATATGCTGCACAATGATTGTTACAATATATAACAAACTAGATCCCCACATTGATGTTTTAATGAAAAAAAAATCAACCTTGTCTGCTATTCCCTTTGCACTGCACATATTTAACTTAGTGTCTCCTCTCTCTCTCTCTCTCTCTCTCTCTCTCTCTCTCTCTCTCTCTCTCTCCTCACCCGTCTATAGAACAGGCATTAAACTTTATCTACAGAACAAATTGGGTTCGAGCCAGACGTGTAGGTGTCTGTGTTTATAACCATGTATGTGTACACGCGGCATATTTGAAATAGCAGCAGTATACTAACATATGCCCCGCGGTAAATCGAGGCTTACATGTATAGTATTAATAACATACTGTACTATATGCGTATGTTTTCCTTTTATTATTTTTTTCTGTTTTTATTTTATTTTTTAATTGTTTATTGCCAGCTCATTATTTTAAAATGTTTTACTTAAACATGCTAACTCTTTGAAACAAACTTTTTTTTTGCAGGAGTTTCGGACGGAACAGCACCGCCGGAGGGGGATGAAGGAGTATTTTCGGTAATACACGCACATTATAATTATTCTTATATAATTGTATGTTACTCCAGCCTTACCCTGTCAAAGCCGCGCCTCCAAAGATATTGGGAAGATGCCTATAACATTTAACCGCATCAACCGTTCATCAGTTGTTGTTTTTTTTTGTCGTATGAAAAGCCATCTCTTTTTCTAATTGGGTTATCTTCTCATCCTGATGAAATTCATGATCGTAATACGTGATTGGATAATGCCCTTTACTAAAAAACAACAACAACAACAACAACAGTAGGAATATAGCGAGACCAATAAGGTACTTGGGTTGTTAAATGACCGATCTAATTTTTAGAGCACCTAACATTTTTAACATTTTCGAAACGAGATATTCCATTGAGGTTTGATGGTGTTATCCTGGAGCGCCACACAACGGCCATGAATTATGGATGGGGTTTTTGTTTTCATCATAAGTTTAGTCTTGAATTCTTCTGCGCCGGTATATCAATGTCTAATTTCTTTTATCTCAAGTCACTGTGGCGAAGAAAAAAGTAATAGATATATTTACATGTCGTAAACCAATGTTCTTTCACGTGATGCGCCAGTGAAAATAGAACTAGGACTGATTTTGTGATACTCTCTTAAAGTTGCAATGGGATTGTAAGAACCGGAAGGAGGTGCGCTAGCCCTGGGGTAAAACATGGCTTTCAACGCAGGAAGTCCGTGGTTCGAGCCCCGCACTGGCGACTTCGTTCCCTACTGATTGGTTCGTAGTCAGTTAAATGTTACAGGCTGAGACAGGCATGGTATCCTCGTGCTGTCTCTATGTAGCAGCACGTAAACTTGTCAAACGTTGGTTTGAGACACAATATAGTCTATAAAGTAATGGCGTTCTACGCTAAGCAACAACTCCCGGAACATAACTATTGACTGGCGAGGGGAGTTAAGTCTCAAACATATTGTTGCTTTGGAGGGAGCTAAAGGAAAGGAAAAAAAGGCCTTCATAGACGAACTCTTGAACCTGGGGAGACTTGAAGTACCAAATGGTCCAAATTAATCGATTAGAACAAAATTGTCTTAAAGTTTAAATGCAGCACCATTTTTTTTAAATACGTCACCGCTACAGCCAATAGTTAGAAAATGTAGTGGATATATGTATGCATCTACTTAATAATCCCTCTTATTGTTACATCATTTTGCCTTTGGGTATTTTTTGTCCTCTGTTGCAGTACATGGACTTGCCATTGTTGAGGAAAGATAGCTCTTCGCGTTCAGCATCGACTACTTCCACAACCACTAGTAGCCCTGGGACCAATTCACCGCCATCCTCGTTAAACAACAACAATAACAACAACAACAACGACCCTTTCAACTTTGTGCACCAACATCACACGAATCATCTGCATCGCGTCCACTACATCCCTAACCCTCACGCACATGCACGCAGTGTGCATTCGAACGGTGGTAACGTGTATGTGGGGCATCCCCCTAGCCTACATCATCAACAACAGCAACAACAATACAACCAGCAGCTGCATCAGCACTTGCAACAACAACAACATCTACCCCGCCATCTCCAACTGCATCAGCAGCTCCAGCAACAGATTCACCAGTATCACAACCTCCCACAACAGACAGGCTTCTCGCCCGCCATTAGCGAGAAAGGCAGCCCGCACAAGTCCACAAGTTTCAAGAGCATCGGTAGCCCTGTGGGGCAGGAGCTGGAGGAGGTGTGGGTTCGGACCTCATACGAGCAGCAGCCGTCGGTGGTGCTGGGTAGCAAGCCCAGCCACCCAGGCCTGCTGGTGGACTGCAGCGACGGTGACCTTGACTGTCACGAGCACCTGGACTGCTCCAAGGAATCGTCTTACGTAGTCTTTAACAAGAACAAGAAGGGCGGCTCCCCGCCCCCGCCACACGAGTACAGCTACCCCAATCTGGAGCCGGCCCAGAAACCCCCAGCCCAGCGCAGCAGCACCAAGAAGCAGGCGCTGGGACCTGGTCCTGGCCCGCCCCTACAGGGGCATGGCACTAGCAGTAGTAGCACGTCACAGCCTTACTCTGCCTCACAGCCCGGCCTGGGACAGCCCCCTCAGCACACAAACAACCCGCCCCTCCCAATCAAGGTCAAGTCAAAGACCAAGAGCAGCAGCAGCAGCGGCAGTGGGGGGAGCAGCTCTGGGGGGCTGGGGCTTGGGATTCTCACCGCGGGGAGTGGGGGCAACATGGGTGGGGGTACTTCTACCGGGGAAGGGGGGGTCAAGGGGGGCCAGCACCAGTCTGGGGGGACCAGGTGCCGGCTCATGTCCACTCAGGTGCAATGCAAACACTGCCGGGAGCTGTTCTCCCTGGACGAGAACCCGCGCGGGTCCTGCGAGGACGCGCCAGACTCTGTGGAGCGGTGCCTGGAGTGTGTGTCCTGCGTGACATGCGCCCAGTGCCTGATGTACCACTGCTGGGCAGATGCAGACGGGGAGTTCCGGCACCCGTGCTCATGCGAGCGGGGGGATCCGGGCCTGTGCAAGCGCTGGACTGCCCTGTCGTTCCTGTCCCTGCTGCTCCCGTGCTTATGGTGCTATCTTCCGTTGAAAGCCTGCCACCACTGCGGCACTGCCTGTGGGCTGTGTGGGGGCCGGCACAAGGCAGCGTGATTGATGATGATGATTATCGTCTCATTGTGTGGTTCTTAATTCATAAGTTTTAGTCTTGATTATACTAGTAAATAAGAAAAAACACCTGGAGAACAGACATTTTAAAGGATAGCACTTTCATATGCATCGTCCTTCAAACAAAGGCAATTCAGTGGAGTGCAAGACCTTTCAATTTATTTATATATTTTTTTTGTTTTTTGTTTTTGTTGTTGTGATTTGGTGGTTTCTTTTCAAACAAGTACCATCTGACCTGGAGCTAAAGCTGTTGGTTTTCATTCGGACGTCTTTGGTAAATAGACCGTTCACAGCCACACGGATCCAAGGTATCTTTTAGCCTCTTTAAGTAGCCAGTGTTATGACTCAAATTAACATTGAAAAAAAAAACTGTTTCAGTTTGTTAGTGATTGTTGGCTGATTTCTTGCTATCCTACCTTTTGGTTGTATTAATTTCTGAACTGTGAAAATTTATTTTTATTTTGTTTCTGTGATGTTTACATAAGACGTTAGTGATTTCTCTTTTATTTTGAAGATGAGAAATGTGACCATTTTAATCAATGCTGAGTATTGAAGAAATAGAAAATGGAAGGGAATGAAGAGTTGATATTTCCTCTGTATCCAATAGTTTCTAAGGCTATGAATTAAGCATTTATACTGCGCTCTCAACCAATAAGCTTTTGCACTAAAATAGGTATGGGGTCATGATTGTGAATGTGATTGTCATTACTCAAGCGTTCTTAAAACATAGTAGATAATTATCTAATTATATAGATAGTGACTCTGCATAAGAAAGAAAAAAAGATTCGAGTTAAACTTTTTTTCTCTGGCTCGTTATATCTACAAAGGTTGTGCTTTTCATTATTCTTTACTAAAATAGTAAAAATCATATTATAAGCAGATCCTTCTATATCAATAATTCTAATGCATGTACAAGGTATTTTTCTCAGAACACTTGTGCAAAAGCACTAAATTTTTTTCTCATTTACATTAATTAAAAAGAAGCAAAAAAACTTGCATTTAGTGATACACACTACACCTGATTTGGTGGTCCAAAAGACTATGGTCGTCTAAATTCTGAGTTTTTATTTTGCTATTAAGAATGAGTGAAGGTTAGTGTGTCTTTCGACACCATTATAATTTTTTTTTATAGGAAACGCACCTTTTAAAGCCTGATCCATCACTTTACTGTATAAATGAATTTATATTATATACATAAATGCAGCTTTTAGTATAACAACTTCTACTCACATGCCAGGTTGTTGATTGCTTTTGTTTTACAACTGTTTGTATCTTTTTTGATGTAACATTTCTATCAGTGACGTTTAAACAGGCATCTTAAAGTCTTAGGCCTCTATCTCCCACCTCACTGACTCAGTGAATATGTGGGGTGCGGGCACGGGTGGTGTTTATTTCACTAGAAAATACTAACTAAACTTGTATTGTGTCCTCTAGTGTTATTAATCCTAGGCTCTTTTAATTATTATTATAATCATTTGAGAGGTTATAGGAAAAAGTCATGGGTTCATTATTACACAGTGGTTGTAATTTTGTATAGTAATGGCCATCAACTAATTTTTGCTCCACTTTTACATGTCATTTTATCATTTCATACCATAATTATAACAATCATGGTGCATTGCCATTTTTAAGCAAATGAAAGAAACATCTTGTGCCATTTTCACGGTGGGTACATTGTAAATTTTAATATGGAAGATTTTTGTTAAAACCATATATATGAGACATTTTTGTTTTTAAAACTGTTCACAAGTCCCAGTTACCTCATTATCATGCTCCATTAATTTCAATTTCATGTGAGTTACTGTATTAAGTATTCTTCTCTCCAATTATTTCACCCCCACGCCCTATTTTGAGTTTTATTACTGCATATTCTTGTTATTTTTCCCTTAGCCTTTTCTCCGGTTAAATTTTGCAAACAAATAATGAGGAACGATGTCAAATGAACCTTTTGCCGCTCTCTCTGCTTCTCTTTCTTTGTAATGCACAAATTCTAGCTTTGTTTAAAATGAAGGTGAACGTTTGGTGAAAGTCTCAGTGTAGCTGCATATCGAAATGAAAAAAAAAGTCGATTATATTAGTAGTATTGGCTCTAAAGCAAGACTTCCAGTTTCTCAGGAAATTTTGTCTATGTCCACCGTCATTATAGGGATGAGTCTTAGGCTCCACCCTTGCACGAATTGCCTGGCAAGAGGAAAACCAGAGTATAAAGCTCTCACTCTTTGTTAAAATAAGACAAGCCCTCATAATTTTTTAGTCCCCATATTATTATTAATCGTTTAGTTCATCAGATGTGAATCATAGGAAATAAACTAGGGTACGTAGAGGCGTAGTGAGGTGGAAAACAAACTGAACATCAAGCTAGGGTGCAACACTTACTGAACTTTTAAGCTTAAACCTGACCTTAGATAAAGCTGCGGGTTGGTTGTTGGTGTCTCAGGAAAAAAAACAACCTCATCGATTGTTCCTCCGCCCTATGTCTACCACTTTTTGTTAAACGATAGGGATCATGAATAGTAAAAAAAAAATGGTATGCGTGTGCTCCAAACGGCTCTCTTGGACGAAATTTACATTTTTTTTAATGGTAAAAGATAAATTATAGGAAAATTAAGCCACTCCCGTGTTTTTATCATTTATTTTTCCATTTCAATTCATTTTGCTTGTCTACTTAAATTTGAAAATTGGTCATTTCATTTTTAATAAGGAACGGATAGGAATTAGAGGCATTATCATAGCAACACGCATGTTTAAATTGGTTAGGAGATATTAAAAATCTTTCTCTCCATCCCTCTTC
Source organism: Elysia chlorotica (assembly GCA_003991915.1). Classification (NCBI taxonomy): domain Eukaryota; kingdom Metazoa; phylum Mollusca; class Gastropoda; family Plakobranchidae; genus Elysia; species Elysia chlorotica. Next base: position 802,376 of record RQTK01000015.1, on the reverse strand, counting down.
CTTCCCTGGTTTGTGAGCTTTTAAGTACAAAATGCCTAGTTCGTTGTTTTGACGCTGTTATGCGTGCGATTGTGTGAGAGGCCTAGATAGATACTGAAAATATCAGGTGGTCACGTGAAAATTGAGGACGGGCACTATCACTATCAGACCTGCTCACTCATTCTCATCTACTAACCTCTGGCTAATTCATGTCTCTAGTCACTCCTTACCAATCCTTTCTCCCAAAGCAATTCAGAATACTGCCATCTAGCGTTTTAAATGTAGATGTTGGTGCTGGTTGCTGACCCGTATTGCGCGATACCGACTGTTTAAAATTACTCATTATTTCAGTTTCGTTTGAATTTCCTTTTTGAATAAGTAACAGCTTCATTCTCATGGTAGACGAGTGCGTCTGTCACCACACGTGAAAATAATCTAAAAATACGTTGGTGTCTTTCACATACAAGAGGTGAGAAACCTTCTCGGTGAACTTAAGTGGGGGGAAACAACGATGTAGATTGTAATTAATATAACGATTAGGATACACTAGGGCAATTATACACTAATACGCTATACAACACACATGTGACAAAAACAAAAAGACTATACGTAAAATGTTTCTTTCTTTCCATCCATTAGTACAGTGTGTCGTCCAAGACTTCACCCCCCCCCCCCCCCCCTTCCTTCTTTTTTGCTCTTCCCCCCCCCTTCCCCCCCCCCGCCATTTCTCTGTCTTTTACTGTCTCTCTGTTTCTCTCTCTCTCTATCTCTCTCTCTCTCTCTCTCTCTCTCTCTCTCTCTCTCTCTCTCTCTCTCTCTCTCTCTCTCTCCCTCTGCTCTTTATCAGATTGCAGTGAGCTCTTATTTTCTTCTTGGTTGTCTACCTACCTCACTTCTACTTGACATGTGTATCTCCGTGTTGTCAAAAAGAGAAAAGAGCGTTAGTGCCATGGACACATCTGGTTTATTTCTTAAATCTCTTTCACAGCAGTCTATATTGGTGCACGCGCTTTGCTTCCCACCCTGGCAGTTATGCTTTACGATATATATATCTAATAAGTGAGCTCAAAAGTACGCATTCGGTGCTATGCTAAAGAATGCTAACCACAACCATCCCATCTGTGCGAACCACACCTTGGTTGAACGTTTTCACTATTTTCCGTTTCACATGCTGGGAGAAGGATTGCGCAGATCAAGATTCTAATAGTCGAGGATCTAAAATCCTTGTTCAGCCTGTGTTCAGTTAAAAAAAAAAAAAACTCAAACTTTTTAAAAGGAAGAATTACTCCAGTGTTGGTTATTAATGTGTTAGAAACAGGAACAGTTAGGTACAACACCAGTCTACTAAGCGGCCCTTCCCTTGCCCCATACGTCATCGGCTCACACCAGCTTAACTTTTTAGCTAGCGCTGTATGAAAAGGGTATGTGGGATCTACATCTACTGAGTGGGTGCTTCTACTTCTACTTTAGATCTAGCCGAACTAAGCCCAGCCAGAAGGATCAGCCACGGATCTAGCTCTAGATCTACACTCTAAAGACGTGTTTCAACCGTGCAGGAAAAGACAACTTGGCATTGTATACGGGGTGCCCTCTGTAATCAAGTGCCCCCCGGTTTGGCCTAGTTTTCATTCAGGATGGGCTTCGCTACCTTTCCCCCCAAATCAATAAAAACAAAACAAAACAACAAAATCGCAGTCACGGTGCATGCCTGCTATCCCACTATAGTCTAAAAACATACCACGGGTAGCATAGTGCACTGACAGTAACATTACAAAAATACATTAATGCATCGTCGGTATTTTTAAGTATTATCGAAGTGTCAATCGTTTAAATTTTTCCTATTTTCGCATTGGTGTTACTGTTAGCAATTTATTGTGTAAGTCAAAGTAAGTAACGTCTATACAAAAGAGCACATGTATACATGTATATATGTAATGTATATTTACTGAATGTGCTTAGAAAGAAGCAGACAAAAGATAGAAATGAGTGGGGGTGAGAGCCCAGAGGTCTTGAATTGAAAAGATTGTCGTGTACACTAAACCTTGCCGAGTTTGTACTTGGATAATATTTTATCCACATTAATCGATAGAGATGGCACATATTCTCCCAGCTTTCGCTTGGAAATGAATGGAATGTTCAATCATTGACCGTGGCGTTTTGTTGTTGTTATTGTTTAAATCGTGTAGTTGGTTTAAGTTTAAACCCCCCTCAACAACATGTCTGTGTGCATTTGTCTGCCACAGTATTGGCAACATTAGAAGCTTTCCAGACTTATTCCACAGCCTCTACCTCTAGATCTAGAAAACCTCCGCCTTGCGTTGTATTATTGATGGCGTAAGGTTTATCGATTCTGTTCCGTACATGCAGGCTGTAGTCACAGATTTAACGTTGTGTACCTGCGAATTTTCATCACAAAAGATATATATTAAATACAGGCCTATATCAGTGCTCACTCTTTTCTCGACCCTGGTCTATTGCACTCACGCACGCCCACCCGTGTGTCTTCCTTTCTTTAATTTTTTAAAATTTTTAAACAGGTCCATGGCGTCCTTTATGTCAATCTCAGTTTTGCAGCCACTTTGCCGAACTAAGTTTCTTTCATCTGATTATGAGTCTGATTTTCTCTCATTCCTCTCAATATACTATCAGTCAGTCCGTTTGTCTTAGTGATATTCTATGGTCTCTCTCTCTCTCTCTCTCTCTCTCTCTCTCTCTCTCTCTCTCTCTCTCTCTCTCTCTCTCTCTCTCTCTCTCTCTCTCTCTCTCTCTCTCTCTCTCTCTCTCTCTCTCTCTCTCTCTCTCTCTTTCTCTCTCCCTCTCTGTACATGTATTTTGCACGCCATGTGTTTAGGGAAGCACAAAACGACTGTACCCAGGGAATAAGGTATGAGGTGAAACGAGGAAGGTGTGTCCATGGTTAGATCAGGTAGACAGGAGGCGGCACGCATAGTTTATAGAATCTCCTGAAATCAATAACATTTTCTCCACGATCTAAATATTAACATTCCAGCTCACCCTAACGATATAGTGAAAACGCACACACACATACACACACATGTACTCTCCTCCTGCCCCCTCTCTCTATCTCTATCCCCCATACACTCATATTCATTTTGGTCTCCCCATCTCCAAGTCTGAAGAACGCTATCTGATCTTACTTGTAAATTGTATCTCCCTTAGGCGGTATACCCCCTTTATTGTTGTTGTGGTTGTTACTATTATTATTACTACATTTATTATTGTTATTTTATTTGAAACTCGGGATCACTGCTCTTAGTTTACCGTATCTCAACCAATCAATCGCAACATTATTTTATTTGACACAGTACACATCACCATCATGGTTTTAGTTTTGTTCTGTTTTAGAATCCATCCTCTAAACCATCTCTTCCCATGCCCTGTATCTCTGTTTCTCGTTCCCTGTTGCTGTAAGACGTATACACCTAACCGTCTATCGCCCGTTTCCGTTGTGTCTCACTCCTATCTATCTGTGCGCGAATGTGTGTTGCTGCTATACACCCCCGCCTTTACCTAATCTCTTCCACGCTTTTACTTAGCTTATACATCCCCTTCCATCCAACCCCATTCTCCATAGACTATCCGGTCGAGCTCTGTGCGCAGCCTTCTTTTTCCCACCCCCTGCCTTTCCTTTCACATTATCTCGCGTTTATCAACGGGCAAAAGCTTGGCTCCCAACCTAACCTAGACTAGAGCCAAGCTGATTCATCGCCTGCCTGCTGTTTGCCTGCCTGCCTGCCTGCTCGCGGGCTATTGCCTTCCGATCGAAGGTGAGCGCCGAAGGTAGGACTAGGACTGTAGGAGTGAGTGAGCGGGTGTGCTGGGGCCCCCTTTGCGCGCGTGTGTCGAGGCGGGGGTGCTGGTGGTTCGCTCGCCATCAATTGAGTTGGAATGCGGAGAGCCGGCGCGGTCTTGTCAATATCGATGGGCATTAAGTGAATGGGCGGACAGAGGCGGCGAGCAGGGAAACAATAATGAAAGAAACAATGGAGGTGAGCTTGGCAGACAACCAGGATGTTACTAGTGGAAACGGCGACTAGGGCCTGACGTGGCTGGAGAGGATGGGAGAGAGAGAGAGAGAGAGAGAGAGAGAGAGCATCCATTCTTATTCTCACTGTGGTAGCTATGCTAGGTGGTTGATGCAAATGAAAAGAAAGGGGGGGGGGGAGCAGAAAGAGGGCTTGTGGGTAAACTGGCACAGATCGATAAGTTTTCGCCAGCACAGGCAGCCAGAGGAAAGAGGTGGGGGTGGGAGGGAGTCCGATGTCGATCTGCTCATTCATGCAGATGTGTGCTATTCAAGTATTGTGATCCCGGCACACTGGGCGCCTACACTGAATTTTTAATCATGTTTGGTTGGCCAGCAGTCTGAATTCAGTCTGAATCGCTCTGAAACTATCCAGTTTTCGCTGAGCTTAGTTTTTGTATACCGTGGAAATAATGTTACGACAGCGAGAGAGCTTTGGTGGAAACGAATTATAAGATCGGTTTATTATTTCCTTTTCTACCCTTAGAGCTATTGTCCTTATACATCGCTTTAAAACTGGGGAGGGTGTTATAATTTTAGCTAATACAGTGTGTACACATATTCGACTTTTTTGTTTCTTGTTTTGTTTTTGGTTTTTGGTATTTTTTTTTTTGTTTCTTTTGTTTGTTATTGGTGATTTTGTGTACTTTGTCCAATGCAGGATGGACCCAATATTAATTTTTTGTTATCGTTAGCTCTCATTTCTGTCACTCTCTGAACTGCCCTCATTAAATTAACAGTAACAGTACTTAAACAGCTCAACAGAGTTGGTTATAAAATACCAGTGTTATTTCACATTAAGGTGTAGATGACGTTGCGGCTTCTAAGTATGATTGTGATGTACACATTTAAAAAAAGGGGAACAAAAGACATGAAATAGGGTGGTTCTGAAGAAAACAGGGAAAAGCTGTCGACTTATTTCTGAGATATACGTATTTTTAATGGCTGATAGGAGGATTTCTTAATTTAAGTACCTTTAAAAGCCTATTGCCTTTCATCTTGCTTTCTCTTAGTTCAACTCCTTGAGTCCAAGTTATGCAACCTATGTGGATGTACATAATTAATGATGGAATATGTAGTCATTTATAGGATATCTGAATTTCGTTATAATGAGCGAGACTTTTGCTTCAAGAACTTTTAAGTGTACCCTCATCTTTCCAAAATCTTCTTTCTTTCTTTTTTTTCTTCTCTGAATGGTTGTGATAAAGTGTTGATATGGTTTAGGTTACCCATGCGTGGTTTTTTTTTTTTTAAGGAAATAAAATTAGTACCTACCTATCCTCATTTATTCTTCAACATGGGAAAATATACACCCCTGCAATATCTAAAACTTACAAAGACAAGGAGAAAGAGATATATACAATAGCGCAATCATGTAAAGTCATTTCTTTCAAATACATTTTTAAGTATCCTGAGTATAATAGTATATATGTGTAGATCTATTTCTATTTTTGTTTCGTAATTATACATATCTTTTGAATTTGTGTATTTTGGTTTTTGTTTCAATGTTGCTTTCCCCCTTTGAATGCTTACTTTTATGTGAAACAATACTAGTCACTAAGGGAATCTTTTAATCCCAACCTATTAATCATTTCATCTCTCTTCCTGTATCCAAATACTACTTCATTTACATAACTAGATATAGATGTATTTTATATCCTAGTAACAACGACAACACGAATAGCAACGACATGGCTTCATCTTGTTTTGTTGTATGTCATCTCTTGGCCATTGAAGAAGCTTAGTTTAAAAACAAAAACACAATCACAGCGGCATCTGTCTTATTGTTCTTATTGGGTGTGTCGTAAACCTTTACTCTGCTATGACAAGTGTTCTGTTCTCTTGTAAATGCTATGAGAAAGAAAATTCAATTAAGTTTTAAGAAAAGCATCATTGCAAGTTTGACTCTAGAAGTTAAAGGCACAAACATCTTGGTTGTTAATTAATTATTATTGTTGTTGTCATGCCTGAATTGGAGTGTCTATTTTGTAACTTGCAAACGATTTATGTCAAAGATAACCAGTTTGAGTATGGGTTGTGCATTTAGTTATAATTACTTAAGGCTCTATGACCTTACTTTGTTTTCATATTGTCAGGTTGTGCTCATGATCACGATTTTTTCCTCCAGCAAATTCTTAATAATACTCTTTGAGAAGTGTAAATGTTTTAACCCATCGCCTGTCTTCATTATGTGATTATTTTTATGATAAGGTAGAGCGAGAGAGAGAGAAAGTAGATTCACTCATTTATGATAAATTAAGCACTCGGCAAAGCCTTTCATGCATGTCTTCATTTTGAAAGGAAGTCAACAGGATTTGCACATTACAAACTATTATAAAAAGTAAGGACATGACTCACAAACTCAGTACAATCTTGCAGAACAATTCTAGATGTTGCCAGCTTCACTCCTGTCTTCATATAGGAATGCAGCCTAAAATGAAGGATAACAAAGCAGCACTGTTAGTTTTCTATTGTTACAGAATTTTTGGTTGTGATTTTGGTAGAATTGTATCGATCTAAACACCCAGGTCGGAAGACAATCTGATAATTTAAAAGAATTAGCAGTGTTGATGTCTATATTTAGAGCATAATGTCTATATTTGCATTAATTTTGCTTCAACTTCTCACTTCTCAGTTAACTTTTGGTGTAAAATATGCGTTTTCTGTAGGGGTAGTGTAGTATATTTTTTTTACCTAAAAAAAAAAAAAAGAGGATTGAGGGTGGTAGGAATGATATTTGTTTATATTTTTATATTGAAAATCCCTACCATGCTGGGACTGGTTGTGAAGGTTGAACCAGAATGTATCTTTTATGCAAAAGAAGATGCCTAACTTTTTTGTTTCTCTCATTCTCAAACTGTTGCATTCTCTTGCTGGGGTATAACAAAGAAGACAAAGAGCGAAACTTAATTTACTACAGTTAGATACTGTAGAGCATAAGTACTTTGGAAGAAAAAAACTTTTTAATATTATATTTTTCAAAAGATAGAAATGTAATAAGGCCTTTCTTGCTGTTTTTAGATATGATATAATGAGAATATACACTCCAAGTATCATGGGAATTCTTGTTTTAAAAAGGGATAGAAGTTTGTGAGACGATTCATAAACTGAAATATCAATCAGTTTCCTGGCTGGTTGAAGATAGATAGCAAAGGCTGAGAAAGAGGATTATGGTGATGGTTAGCCATTAGCTGTTTTTGGTGCAAGAGTTGCCGTCCTTTGTAGGATTTTCTTTATTTTCTTGAACAATCTTAGACATGAATTTACTTCCTTTTGCAGGTTTTTTTTCTTCTGTTTTAATCAAATTGTTTCCCCCTTTTCCTCTAGTTTACCTTTTACCCTCATTATAATGATTGTGGCCATATTCCTCGAATAAATTTCACATCACATCAGTTGTGCTGCCTCCCCAAGTATTAGTGCTGGGGGGTGGGGGGTGAGGGGGTGTGATGATTTACTGTCCCGTCTCGTGCCAGAATGTCCCAAAATGCCTTTACAAGGGCATGCACTGTCGCCCTCTCTTTGATATCACATTAATGCTGAAGTTGATTATATCATGTTAATTTATATGAATACTGTGTAATTACTATTATACTATATAAATATATTAATAATTAAAATTTATACTATATAATCATGATTATGTTGATATTTCTTTTCTACATCTTTCCATGAAAATTAGGCATTGTTTGACTCACAAACTCAGTACAATCTTGCAGAACAATTCTAGATGTTGCCAGCTTCACTCCTGTCTTCATATAGGAATGCAGCCTAAAATGAAGGATAACAAAGCAGCACTGTTAGTTTTCTATTGTTACAGAATTTTTGGTTGTGATTTTGGTAGAATTGTATCGATCTAAACACCCAGGTCGGAAGACAATCTGATAATTTAAAAGAATTACACTTATTAACAGTGTTGATGTCTATATTTAGAGCATAATGTCTATATTTGCATTAATTTTGCTTCAACTTCTCAGTTGTTAACTTTTGGTGTAAAATATGCGTTTTCTGTAGGGGTAGTGTAGTATATTTTTTTTACCTTAAAAAAAAAGAGGATTGAGGGTGGTAGGAATGATATTTGTTTATATTTTTATATTGAAAATCCCTACCATGCTGGGACTGGTTGTGAAGGTTGAACCAGAATGTATCTGTTATGCAAAAAAAGATGCCTAACTTTTTTGTTTCTCTCATTCTCAAACTGTTGCATTCTCTTGCTGGGGTATAACAAAGAAGAAAAAGAGCGAAACTTAATTTACTATAGTTAGATACTGTAGAGCATAAGTACTTTGGAAGAAAACAACTACTCAGTGAGTTCATTCTCCATATCATTCTGAAGGAGAGAAGACTCCGGTGGTATGGCCACGTGGAACGGTCAAGCGGAGCTATCAAGACAGCATTGGACATGCAAGTAACAGGAAGTCGTGGAAAAGGGAGACCCAGAATGACATGGAAGCAGGTGACAGAGAGGGATCGGAAAGACTGGAAACTCTCAACAACTGACCCACATGACAGAAACACCTGGAGATCTGGTGTGAGATCAGCCATGCGTGCAGCAAGCCAGCTACCTGGAAGGGGGTCCACTGATGTGGATGTTGCCCCAGTACCTGCACGTTAATCAAAATACCGATGATGATGATGATGATGATGATGTAACACTGTATAACTATAAGTGACTTTACTGTAACAAAAAAGCGAAATCTTAATTTACTACAATTAGATACTGTAGAGCATAAGTACTTTGGAAGAAAAAAACTTTTTAATATTATATTTTTCAAAAGATAGAAATGTAATAAGGCCTTTCTTGCTGTTTTTAGATATGATATAATGAGAATATATACTCCAAGTATCATGGGAATTCTTGTTTTAAAAAGGGATAGAGTTTGTGAGACGATTCATAAACTGAAATATCAATCAGTTTCCTGGCTGGTTGAAGATAGATAGCAAAGGCTGAGAAAGAGGATTATGGTGATGGTTAGCCATTAGCTGTTTTTGGTGCAAGAGTTGCCGTCCTTCGTAGGATTTTCTTTATTTTCTTGAACAATCTTAGACATGAATTTACTTCCTTTTGCAGGTTTTTTTTCCTTCTTTTTTAAAACCTTTTACCCTCATTATAATGATTGTGGCCATATTCCTCGAATAAATTTCACATCACAGCAGTTGTGCTGCCTCCCCAAGTATTAGTGCTGGGGAGTAGGGGGTGAGGGGGTGTGATGATTTACTGTCCCGTCTCGTGCCAGAATGTCCCAAAATGCCTTTACAAGGGCATGCACTGTCGCCCTCTCTTTGATATCACATTAATGCTGAAGTTGATTATATCATGTTAATTTATATGAATACTATGTAATTACTATTATACTATATAAATATATTAATAATTAAAATTTATACTATATAATCATAATTATGTTGATATTTCTTTTCTACATCTTTCATGAAAATTAGGCATTGTTTTATATATATAAATAAATATATATTATATATTATGGTTACATGCATTCATTACATTAAACTAGATAAGATCTATCTCTGATTTAAAAAAATATGTACAAATCATGTTAGTGTCTATATTAAGTATTGAGCAAGCACACAATGTCCCTCTTTGCTATCCTGTACATGCTACTGTTTTTGTTTTTGTCTTTTTTATATTTTCTTTTGTTTTTGCATGGTGTGTGCTTTATGTACAAAATATATTTAGTGTGAGGTTGAAACGGAGAAGGTTGGTTGATGACAGATCTCGGTGAACAGCTAAACACTTTGGTATGTAATGCTTAACTCTACTAGTGTCTTTCTCTCCTCTTTAAAAGCAAATTAATGTGAATCACTTCACCCATACGAGGAACAGGTCTTGGTTATGTACTGGATGGTATGTGTATGTGTATGATTGTGCAAGTGTGTTTATAAGGGTGTGAAGGTTGCATGGGATTGTGAGAGTACAAGAGCGAGGTCAGATTGATGCTTGTAGATCTATAAATTTTATATACGTTTTTGATGTTGCTACAAAAGCATAGTGTCTTAAGGTCAGCAGTAAGAGGTTAGAATGTTTAATATAAATGTCTTAATAGTTATTCATTAGGCTACTTCATCCTCAAATAGACTGACAGTTAGCTAGAGTCATACTAGGCGGACATGCATTGTTTTATACACATAGTCTAAAATGATCTGGTGACAGATTGTCATCAATGGATTGATGGACTGTACGTATATAATTATGTGAATGATTAATTTTGAAGTTAATTGATAACTTAACACTGAATGGAATTTCAAAAACATTTTTGTACCTATGCCAACAGATTTTACTGCTGGGCATGTCTTATGAACATGTGTTACCACTGCAGATCACTTTTTATGACATCAGTAGTGAATGAACGTTAGTAGCATCTCGTTTTGTACCGATTGCAAAGCTATACTATTGTGGTTCTTCATTCAGCCTGGAATTTAAAATTATGATAGAAACTAGCAGCTGAACCTAGATGCCAAACAGTTGTATTTTTTTTTTTTTTTTGCTTCAAACTACAAAGCAGACATTTATACAAAATTAGAGTGTAGGGCAAATATTATTAAAGTAGAGATCAGTAGTTTTCCTTGGAATATATCTTCTAAATCGACCGCTGTTCTTAACCTCTTAAGCTTTGTTTGCGCATTGTTAAATTTTGTCATACTTTTTCTTAATTTCTTGGGGGTTCCTTGTCACTATTTTAGTAAGTTTAGGGGAACTTTGTCAGTTTCATGATGCTTTCTTACTGGTAACCGTAAAGTAGTAATAGTTTTCACTATGATTGTAGTGTATTTTAATAACCCAATAAAGTAACCTGTTCTATAATTACAGTAGAAAAGGGAGGGGGAAAAAAAACAACAGTGAGGCCTGTACCTTAGGAAGGGGATGATTGTTTTGATTTTATGGAAATGGTGGTTGAGAGCTTCATAGGAAAATTGTTATGCTCTCTTATTTCACAGTTACTTTCAGACAACAGTAATTTCTACCTAGAAAAAAATCAAGAGTGATCAGAAGTTAAACTGCTATTCTTTTCCTTTGATTTAGAGTAGATTTCCACTTTGCAGATTTGTCTTTAAGTAGCCAAAGAACTTACCATACATTTTGAAGAATGATTATGATATGTTTGTTGTGAGTGAACATGTGTGTTATATGTTGAATGCATTGCTAGCACTTTCTTTGTGACTGGGCAACACAAGATGAAGTGATCACATAGAGGCATGTTGTCACTTACCTGCTTTGAAACCACATGATAGATAAAAGATAACTGTAGTTATAAATCTCTGCTTTCATCTTAATATATATATCCAAAGGTGAAATCTCTTTCCCAATCTATGCTTTTGCTCTTTTTATTAAAAAAAATATTTGATATGCATTAAAATATATGTCCTATATGATATCACTCTCAGAAGATCCGTTAAGCTTTTAGGATTCGGTTGCTGTCCTTGCTTTAAAAGTTGTAACGTCTAAAACAAATGCTGACTAGGAATTTACGTTATCGCCATGGACTTGGGAGGGGAAAAGCAACAAAGAATATAGAGAAAAAAACGTACAATTATATTGAATGCCTGTCATATTTTCACAATTGCCTGAGCTATTGTATCTTACAATGCATTTATTGTAAAATGTTCCGACAAAAAAAATCAGCTGGGATCTCTAGTGATTAATTAAATTAGAATTTTGAAAAATATCTTGAAAACTGGTGGTTGTTTTAGTACGGAAGTGAAAACATTTGTTGTGGTATACTTAAGTGTATACTACAAGCGATTCTGCGGGTTGTAATCATTATTTAAAAGAAACTACTGCAGTCACAAATGCCTGAAGATTAAGATAAAAAAAAACTAAACTCACACACTGAAAGTCTTTAAGATTGCTGTCATTTCATCAGTTATGTGAAGCTTGTGGCAATATGGGACATTTTTGCAGTGTAGAGCTTACAATTTATTTACATAGAGCTTTTGACCACGGTGAAAGTGAAAAGAGTTGGTGGGAAAGGGATGGTTGATCAAGCAGGAGAAGAGTATTCTAGTCTTTGGCTAATTGTATGGTTTCTCTGGACTGCAAAATATGTCTGTGACTTTGCAATTTCTTTAATAATGTTCATTGCTACAAATCTTTGCAGTGCAAATGCCAACTGTGCAATTATATGAGCTACAAAACGTAGCCACACTCTTTTACTTTTCCTTTAAAAGGTATATATAAAATGATGCATAAAGCTAATTTGTATTTAATTTTTTTAATTTTTTTTTTTTTAAAACAAGCCTGCTATGTGCAAAAATTTTACTCCCTTAATGACTGTCAGATTGTGCTCTGATGTGTAGCATTTTCAATAAAAGTGGTTTATGCTTTTATATATTTTAGAAGTTGATTCTTGAAACATCTGCAGTACTCTTAGTTAAATTTCAACAACAAAAGTTTTCAAATTTTTAACAGTTTTCTTTTAATCTCTCCTTAATAATTATCATTATTATTATTATTATTATTATCATAAATTTGTTCTTGAATTTTTTTTTCACATTTTGAAAATTATTACTAAAAGTTTAAACAAATTATATTTTAGTAATCTCTAGCTTTTATGATATATTTCCTCCAACCTGGTGCTGAAATGCCTCGACGATTTCTGTGCTTGTCTTTCTTTTGTTGTTTAGACAGCCATTTCGTCCAGGAAATATTACATTTTAAATAATTATATGTATGTTTTGATACACAGGTTTGTCGTTGTTTGCTTCAATTCTTATCGTGCAAATATGTCTTTTCACTCTTATCATCCATTCATTTTTAAACTCTTCCCTTTATAATGAGCATCTCGCAAATTGTTTTAATTTTTCCTCTTGCAGGAAAAAAAATGAATTAAAAAGTCATACTTTAATAATAAGAGTTTCTTGTTTTGTTATTTACCATGATGGTTTTTTTAGTTACCGTTTAAGCAAATTATACCTACAAATTTAATCTGCTGAAGTCTTGCTAATCCAATGGCACTGATCAACATCAATTCCATTTAAACCTTATTTCACCAAAAGATGTTATAAAAAAAATTTAAATAAAATAAAAGTTCATCAACACAAAGGTCATTGCTACAAAGGTTCCCACTTTGACAAGAATTTCCCTACAGTGCATCATGCAAATTAAAAAGAAAAAGGACCGTGTATAATCTTTAGTTGAAATAATGATTATGATTCTTATTAATTTTTCCTCCACCAAAATACTTATAACATTATTGGTTAAAAACTGCAAAGACTTGCAAGGAAGCTGAGAATATTTAAAATAACAGTTGCGTATACAATCATTGTATGTTGACATGAAAGTAAATTTAAGTAACCAGGGTAAATAGGGAAAAGAGGTACACCCTTGCATGTACTTCCGATTCGCTATACCTGATAATGTGATTTGTAGAGTAAGAAAAACACGGAAGACTTGGAATTTAACCAAAAAAATCATTATTAAGTACTATAAAAATATTTTTAATTTTAAAATTTCTACTTGTCTAATTCCCCATGGTTGCCTCATGTTCTTGATAACAGAGGTCACTATACAGGTTACCCCAAGGGACCCTACAAGATGTTAAACCAGGGAGGGGGAAACAAAATAACTTTACTCCTTGCCTTCAGACATATTGGCAACAAGCGACAAAAAATAATTACGGCGATTCAAAATCAACATAGCACAAAATGATCACCTAAAACGTCATTTTTAATAGTTTCAAAAGAATGAAACATTCAGATACAATTAACATAACTGGTATTGAATTGTAGTCCTTAATGAAGAGACGACAAAAATATATAGGAGTGGAATTTTAGATAGGTGGCACAGAAAAAAAATTGTTTTTCCAAATTCTCTATTAAAAAGAAAATCAAAACAAGTACCCACATGACAACAATGCAAATGAAAGAACCAGGCACATCGGTGCATATGAATGAGCTCAGATAGAGAACCCAGTTAGAAATGCATAGCCATTATAAACTGAAGACATTTGAAAGATGCAGAAATACAAAAGCCATACACACCATTTCTGACATATAATGCTTCCACACTTTAAAAGGCAAGCTAAAAGGAAAAGTAACATCTTTGTTTAATTATGCATATTATGTTTTGGTGGTCATGTTTTTTTTTTAATTTGCAAATTCTGCACACCCACAAAGGTTTGGTTGCATTGAAATCAATTTGACCTCAAATATTCCTATTTCATGTCCGTCCCAAAAAGTTTCTGTTCAAAATTGACTTCACCCAACTTGAAGGATGGATATGCAGCACACAAAACTTCAATCCAGATGTCCCAAAACAGTTGGACTCAGTAATAATTATAGTATAATCATCTGTCTGTAGTCTTTTCAATTTATCTGTATTAAAGCCAAACTCATTTAAAATCCTTCAATCACAATGCAACAAAAATTAAGTTGAAAAGAGCTATTAACAAAAGCCTTGATCAATGAGAGCCAGGGACCTCTTCTCAAAGCACTGTTATTAAATGTGTTTTTTTCCTGTTCACTGAGTGGTAGTACTGAAGAAATGAAATACTACTTGAAAGTTATGCCAACTTGAGAGAGATTTTTTTTTTTAGTTCAAGCAATTTTTCTAAAATCAACATAAAATATATCTTTTACTAGCTAATTAAACAGAAAGAAGGCGTAATTACAAAATGTGAATCTTATACAATTATTCTTTATTCATTCCAATTCGATCCTTACCAAGGAAAAACAAGTGAAAATTTGCAATGTCAAGACAGTGGTAAATTGTCTAAAAAGTAAAATAGTGCATTGAAAATATACAATAATGTACATTACTTTTTTGGATATGAGACTCAATATATATGTCAAAATATTTGAAAAATATAAGATTCTCAACAAAGGCAGTTCAGGAAAAATACTATAATCTATTATGTTTTCTCAAGCATAGTAACAAAGGGGCAAAATAGAACAAATGTTTGAATTTTAATGTTGAAGATTAAACTCCAAGGGTGTTTCTTAAAAACTTGAGGCAATACATTTAACAGATAAGATTACTGATGGTGACAGCACACAAATTTTACATTGCTATTAAAATGATTTTATAAATGTGTAAATGCTTTTTCATTCTACATGACACGAATAGTAGAAAGACATTACAGTTTATATAATTATATGAATAGTGATTATGCATTCAGTTAAAGCAAAAATGTATACCAAAGACGACTTTCAAAATACATGTACATGAATGGGACACGCTGTTGATTAGTCTTTAATGTAGATTCCTTTTCTGGTTCGTTTTCCTTCATTATTGCATTATCTGAGTTAAATAATCCTATATCATTTCTAACATACTAAAAATTTGGAGTGTATTAGAAATGAAATAGGATAATTTTTACATGGAGGAATGGAAATAATAGCTGTTTTTCCCTATCAGCATTCTTTCCTTAGATGAATCTAGGTTACATAACAAATATTAAACCTAAATAATTTTTTTTTAAACTAGGGTGGCTTTACTCTGTGGAGGATCCCCTCTCTAACCCTCTTTCAGTAACACTGACCTACTGCCTTCTCATCTGTGACATTGCCAACAGATTAAAACAATCATGTAGGTCCAAACTATGATATATCTAAATTAATCACCATTAATAATTCTTGGTACTGATTAAATGCCATTTTCATGATATGCTTAAATAATGAACAATAAATGGATTACAAAGAAGTGTTGATAAAAGATATGATTACATGTCAAGAGTTAATGGTTTACATAATTTTCATAGGTATAAAATAGGAAGTATACATTCCAAGGTATGGGTATAAATTGACTCTAAAGTTTATCTAGAAGCATTAGTATGTATACTGTAAATTCAAAAAGATACTTGGGGTTTCCGATTTTGTGAGGAGGACCCTGAAATCATTTAATTTCTTAGCCATGGTCTAATTTACTCTTTCCATAAAATTTAAGCCCCCAAGCTCTACAATAAAGATGTAGAGAGTTTCCCTTAACACAATTGGTGTTTGTAGGGCTTTTTTTGTGAAGAATTATTTACAAAATCCACCATCTCTTCTTCAAGCTTACAATACATGTAGCATTTTAAAAAAAAATTTGAAAAAAAAAACTGAATGTAAATTTATGTTGACATATGTTCTTGCTGAGTCTATGACTTGCATAAATAAGATACAGTAGATAAAGTATTCACTCGTGAAAACTTAGAAGAAAAAAAAAGGTGGAAATAGAACTAGAAACGACATAAGAGACTGTCAGAGTCAATCCTAACACATGCACAAAATTTTAAGTACAATGATCAACAAGTTTATTAAACAGAAGATTTGCCTGTGTTCCAAAAGAAGAGTTAAGTAAAATACAAACACAGCACTACAGAAATTTACTATGCTATAGTAAAAAAATTTTTTTCGAAAACATTGGTAAAATTTACTTTTAAAAACCCTGGATATGTCCATTTAAATAAAAACATAAATAAAAGAATTTGATATCTTTTCACACCCCTGTCTTTGACCAACATGGAACTGCATACACCCTGGTAAAAGAACAAGTGACATTTTTTCATTTCTATTGTTCCCTTTGCTTCAAAAAGTAAATCAAATTGCAGTGAAGTGTAGGTATATCCTATCAGCAAAATATTTAAATAACAAATAAAACATATTAAAGCCATCTGCTACAAATTATGTAAGCTACTCAAACCTACCAAAACATCATAGAGAGATGCATTTTAATTGCTTTAATGCACATGAATAAACAATTTGATTCAGCAGAATGGATTTCTCAATTAAAAGGGAGATGAAATTAACATTTTGGCCAAATAAAAAAAGTTTCACAGAATGTGTGCATTTGTATTGAACAAGAAAGCAACTTTTTATGGCAGTCTATCTTTTACTAGACCACAAACAACGACCAAATACATTTGAGATTTAAATAACATGATAAAAATGCAACAACAAAATATGGAAAAAAATGGAAATAAACCTAAAATGACTGAATTTAGCTAAATATTTATATAATATTGGAAGGGAATCAATAAAAACCTAAAAAGTTGTCATTAAATGACCTTTTGTCAGTAATTCATATGATAAAATTGACTTAAAACAAAAAAGATGAAACAAGAAAAAAACATTTACAATGATTATCTTTTTCTTCAACAAACTGTAGCTAAAATTCCCAGTCTAAATATATAATTTGGAAATTCAAAATTATTGAAAGTTAAATAGGTCAACCAAGCCTACAGTATGCTAACACAATTCTCACTCACTGTAAAACGATTCATATTTAAGTTCATTTTGGAGTGTTAAACTTCCAGCAGCTAGCTTGATGGAAGAAAACCAAACAAAAGGTTGATAAATTGCACATATATTTTTGTATACAGCTTCCGTTCTGGACACATGAGAATTTTATCAAAATGGCAGGTGAAATACAATACACTGTACATGTATACTGTTGGTGTTGTAAAGAGAATATGATAAATAAATACATTGAGGTATTCTTTAAAGAGAAAAGCATTTCATGTGAGGGTATCAAAACCTTTACATATTTTTTAATGTTAAAACTGAATTAATGAGGTTTTTTTTATGGGCCGACCTTTTTTTTTTTCAGGGTAAAAAGTTCCAATTTTGGGATTAAGAAAAATGTAAAACGTGGAGCAATTTTTATAAAAAAAATTTCTTGACAAAATAACATTGTATGAAAGACAAACAAAAGGGTAAGCAAGTCCATTTCTTTCCAATATAATGTACCAAAACCACATATTAATTGCTGAGACAAATTACATAAATAAAAAAAAATAAGAAGCGTAGAAAAGGCAAAATGAATATCTTAGCTTTTCTAGCATCACCAAGAAATTACATGCCTGTGCTTTGTAATGGAGTTAAAACTAGTGCTTCTACAATTTGACAATTACCTAATTCTCAGGTGTTTTCAATGCTGTTAATTTACCCATAATGAGACTTTAAGAAGACAAATTACAAATATATAAAACCTTATATGAAACCTTACATTGAGACACAAATAACATACTCAAAACACCATGATACTACTGTATCAAGCATTAACTTTAAAACATGCAACTAAGGAAATATCACAGAATAAGAATTCAGGCGTTGAATCTAATAACATAAAAGCTGGAGACATTTCTATTTTCAGCTGTTTGGATGACACTGGAAGGGCAAGTGTTGAAAAGTCATGATGCTGCTCTAGGCTGATTCCAGTTGTTCACCTTGTATAAGATTTTAAAGAGAGAGAGTTAGAGAGCAAGCTTTAAAATAAAAGCAAGTTAAGAAAAACATAACAAATTCACATCACTGAAAAAAGAGGGTGAATATTCCTCCAGCTTCCTTTTTTTCTGAGTAGATTCAAAATTTTTTTTTCAAATACAGACCAAGTAACCAGTAATACTTTAACTGTCCATGGCCAACTTCTTAAATCATTTTTAAAGACTAGATTTTTTTGTTACCTAACTAACTAAAGTAATGAAAAAAACAACAACTGCACATTATATATGTATTAGAGATAAAAATAATTTTATTATTATAATTCATTAATATTAAATTCTTTTCCCCTTCTCAACACTAGATGCCCATATTTATTTCACTTAAAAAATGAACATTTCTACATGGAAAGGAAATGTAAAATCTCTTACCATCTTGGGTATAAGTTTCCAGGGTCAACTTTTCCAACTTGTTTAATAATTTCCTCTCTGATGTATCTGTTAGACAGAAAGTGAACTGAGCATGATTTGAGGTCCAATATTATTGGGTTGTTTTGTTTTTTTAATTTGTGCAAGCCATTTATTGCTGTTCAAAATAAAATAAAATGTCCCAATTAAACGTTTTGTTTGTTTGTTGATGCTTAGCACACATATAAGCTGTATTGTGAATAGGCCCCAAGATAAATGTTTGACAAGTTTATGAGCTGCCACATAGAGACAATATGAATAATACCATGACTATGTCTCAGCCGATCACATTATGCTGCTATCGTTTGAACCAGTGGTAACAAAATTGTCAGAGAGGGGCTCGAACCACAGACCTACTGTGTTGGAAGCCTATGTACTACCCCAGGGCTCTGATGCCCCTCTATTCCCCACAAGAAGAATTACAGATTATGTGAGAAATATAAATGTTCCATAATATAATCAGAGTGTGCAGAGCTTATATACTTATTCTAAAACAGAGTTTCTCATTAATATAATTAAAAAATATTTGAAAGACCCATGTTGAATTGGTTTGTTTAATTTTTAAATCCATTCTCTTTGACAGAGCCTTGGGAACCAAGATTTACTCATTTAGGAATCCTGTTCTGGCAAAGAGAATTGTGAGGAAGGATGCCATGACTTTCCTCACCATACATTACTTGTACCATGACAACCTATTCCAAGCTGGGTTAAACGGTGGTAGGCAGAAAGTTGTTTTTTTTTCTGTGCAGGGTATGAAACCTTTTCAATGGTGATCTAACGCCCTAACTATTCCTCTAGTACGTAGTATAGCCATGTAAAATCTACAATGGCACCAAAAAAATTTTTAATGACAGATTCAAAAATCTCTGGACTTTTCTCCTAAAAATGTATAAATGAGGTATTAACACTTAAAATTATGCAACAAATAACAAAAAAGGCATTTTTGATTACTTCTATGGTATCTAAAACTTTATCAAAATTTAAAATGGGGCATTCACCTCCAACTCCTCCATCAACGAAATCTGCGTCAGCATTTGAAGCCAAACTCTCCAACTTTCTCCTCACACAAGTCTCTATAAGTGCGTCCATTAGCCGAGCCTGAGAATAAAAGTTTAAGATGAATGATGGCCATTTACGTTTAAAACGATCAATTTTTTCTTATATGTGGAACAAAACAAAAACAACCTCACTCACTCTTTGTCTTGACTAGATTGCCACCGAGGAGACCTGAATGATAATCTGTTTGCCAAAAACTGCTAACAGGGCTTGTTTGCTGCTAGCCTGATCATAAGAATTTTGCTACCCTCTGTCTGATGTTTGTAATCTTTTCCTTGTCATTTGTGTAGTGAAGAAGGCTCAATTAAGCCAAAATATTTTATATATTAAAATACCCTCATTCAATTTTGTGTCCGTTGATTCAAGTTGGGAATGCCTCAACATATATTATTCCTACACAATTTTAATTACCCCGGCTTCTAAATTGATCCTTCAACTTCAAATATTTGGTGAGTTTCAAGAGTTGTAAATTAGCCATTCTTTATGGTAATATATCAGGTTTTGAAATCATATCAATGTTGACCCGATGTGGAGTCTCTTTTTTAAAAATTTTTTTTAATTTAAAGCCTTAGCAGCAAAAAAACAACAACAAACAAACCTTTGCCCACATACAACACATTTTGTCAGAATGCCTAAGGACTCATACATGTATATAATTATTTATCTTGTGATTTCCTCCTTACCTCCCTGGAGTAGACCTGCAGTAGTTTGGTAACTGGTTTCCCCGGCTGATTCTCCGCCTGCTCGTCACAAATGAACTGCAGCATGAGAGTGGGTGGGGGGTCGCTGTCTCCGTCCCACGGCAAGTCTTGCCAAGTCCACGAGAGTTGTGTGAAGGGCACGTACAGAAGTAGATCCTGCAGAAATTGTGAACTAGCATTAATCAATGTTGAAAACAAGTAAATATATGGGCTTTCCTTAATCATAATGGACAAGTATAGATTTTGTAATCAATGCTTTTTCAACATCTAAAAAACAGCATTTTTTTTAATTGGATTTTGTGAACAACAAACATGATTTATTGAACTTTAAAGGACAGCTTCTCAAACAAGGAAGCTACAACAAAATATATGATTTTAAGCTAGAGATATTCAATCTAAACACATACATGTAAAACCATTTAATCTTTGAAATTGAATTTTGATTTCAATAGCTTTGTTAAAGCTAGAAACAATCTAATAGGATTCATAACAGAACATAGTGCAAAAAAAAAAATAACTTTATAACAGCTAATCACAGAAAACTCTCGGCAAATGAAAATAAAAAAGCCTTATTAATCTTTCGGATAGCTGGACATTTGTAAGAATGTGAAGCACATGTGTCTTATATGTTTTTCACTGCAAAGTATGTTTTGGATCTCAATTTTTCCATTTAATTCCTGAACCCTTTCAAGCCTGAGTCCCCCGAGACTTAACATTCAACATATAACATCCCCCAACATAGTTTACAGCGACTCCAACTTGACAGGGTTAAAATAATAATTGTAACCCATTGATCACAACTCCACAATTATAGCCATAACATTTCTATAAATTTAAGGGATGTGTGTTGTCTGCTTTCTTGAAAAAAGCCTGAATCCAAGTTATTACAGTTAAGAAACATCAATAAAACATTTAAAAAACAGTTCTGCTCCGACGCAGGAGGTTCGTGGTTCGAGCCCTGGCGATTTCGCCCTTTACTGGTAGGGTCAGTGTAAGTTTAATGCGACCGGCTAAGACAGGAGTTATGGTATCCCTGCCCTGTATTGTGTGATGCAGCACATAAAATTGTCATAAAATAATGAATCATTTTGTCAGCTCTAGGACATGTTCCAATGAACAACTGACTTATCTTCATGCTCTTGCTAACTTACTGCTTTTGCCTGGTTGAAGAGACAGACACCCTCAGTGTTTATGCACACTTTCACTCTGATATCAGGATTTGGAAGAATGAAACGGCGCAGCCTGCTTGTCTTGCCTTCCACGACACCATTGAAAAAGGCTCCTCTGAAATTAAAAAAAAAGTTTAATGATCTCTTCTAACGTTTACATAATACATGATGTGATTAAAAAAAAAATACTTATTAATTTTCATGTTCAAGACTACTTAAAGTTTTTCTGAAGTCAAAGTTAAAGCAAAGTATTCTCAGGGATTCTACCGTTTGCTTTATCTACACTAGGTTTAACATTATTGATGATAAAAAAAGACACCTTTAGTAAGACCGGAAGAAAATAATCATGATTACAATCTTGCTCCACCCAAGGTATTTAGAAAAGCCTCATATTGACTGACATACATGCACAATGAGCAAATGTTTTAGTTGTTCTTTTTGTTAAATACCAGTTCAGAACTTTTCTTGGGTAAGTCGACAGATAGCGACCAACATTTCTTGGCAAACTGTAACATGCCAGGACCAAAACAACAACTTTCCAGGATTTCCAGGACTTATCAATACAATTCCAGTACTTCCAAAACTAAAAACAAAGGATTTCCAGGAATTCCAGGATGTGTGGAAACTGTTTTTTATCTCTTTCAATTCAGATGTTGTTAAAGGTTATCATTAACAAAGTATTTGAAAAAAAATTTTTTTTAATTGTTTCTTTTATGGAAATTGGTCAACACAAAAACCCATTTATGGTTTTATAATGAGAAAAGCAAGAGGTACAAAGAAAAATAAACGGAGGAGAACTTCGCAACTCACCCATAGAAAGGATATGTCCACAGAAGCTCCAGGTACTTGCGGTAGAGTTGCCCTAAGTTGTCCCTGGAGGCGATGTGTGCCAGCTCCTCGCTGGCCCTGCGATGGGCCTCCATGAAGAGCTCCTCTACAGGCGTTGTGTGCGAGTTGCTCCGCTTCAGGAAACCAAAGCGTGGCTGGGAGTACATGTGCTCAGGGTAGAACTTTATGAGATCAGCTCTGTGGGACAATAAAACAAAACAAAAGGCTTAGCAATTTATTCTAATACAATCCAGTACTTTAAGAAGGATTCAAGGTGAATGAAAATGTAAAAAGAAATTGACTGAGCATCTGGAGAATCTGTAATAAAATGTACTGATATTACCACAAAAAAAAGATTAAAACTTAAAAAAAAATACAAACAAATTCATGGTTGACAACAACTGAAACAGGAATGTCATAGAGGGTTTTTAATAGCACAAAGGATGAAATGCATTTATCGGAATATCCTTCCGTTTTCTTTCTCTGACAACCTTCTCCCAACCCCATTTATTCCAAAGGCACATCTTGGGCAGCAATAAGCATTGAATGCTGCTTGAAAGACAGTACTATTGTAATTCCTTTTGGTGGAACGAGCTTTGAATTAGGAGAGTCAATACAGTCAGAATTAATTCAAATTAAGAGTCCAATCAAAGAGGGGGAAAAAAACCATGTAAGATTCTGTTTATGAGAATATATAATTATGAGACTTTGTTAGTTGAGGTGTCTATTGTATGATGTTTAATATTATTGTATCTGAGCCTTGAAACAAAAGCTACGCCACCAGCAAAGAACATTATATAAAAAATAAAGACCAGCAACAGACTTTATTAAACTAAAAATCAAAAGCCAAAAGGTCTTACAGAAAGATAATTGTGGATCTAACAGCTACAATGGTTGTAAAGAAGATTGAATGAACTGAATCCTAGATTAACAATTGTGGATAAGTGAAAAGAACAAGAAGGTCCATGAGTTGTACCTGGTTTCAATACAGGCATTTTTTTTAAATCTTATCTTAAAGAGAAGACCTGTCTAAATTATAATTATTGCTCGTTTCCACATACCTGTAGTTTGCAATCACATGCTGGTGGGAATCAAAGGAACCCAGATGAATGAGGGCTTGGATACCAGCAAGGTAATGGTAATCTTCTTCATGCAAGATGTACCGTCCCTCAATCACATTGTATTTGGCTTCATGGTACAACAAGCACAGTATTTGCTCATTCTGAATCTGTAGAAGCAAAGGAGTATATTTATTTTGTATTTAAAAAAATAAATAAACTATCACCAAAAATACCAGTATTCTCATCAAATTTATTAGGATCTTCTCTATTCATTGCTTGAGGGAAGCTATTAAGAAAAGATTCAAGTTAATTACAAATAATTTTGAAACAGAAAAAAAAGTTATAGAAAAGTTCCTTTAAAAAACCATATCTGATCATATAATGCAAACAAAAGAAAACTGAAAACCACCACCAACGATAATTCTTTATTCTCAAACACTCAATAACATACGTGTTTTTCTTGTTCCTTTCTAAAGAAGCAGTCCCTCTGCACCATGAGCACAGGTTCACCTGAATAATGAAACACATTTTTAAAGGTTAATGAAATACAACACAAAAATTGTGTTTTTAAATACATCAGTTGAATTAAGACTGACAAAGATAACAAAAAGAGGACATTTTTAAATAGCAGCCCATTGTTTTACAACGATTTAGCAATGCAAGCTGGATTGTTTTTAACTAAGACATTTTCCTGCAAAAGAAGCGTAGCATATTTGATCACAAAACTGACTCTGTTCAGTAGCAAAAAAGGCTAAAAATTCTACTTAATAATGTGATGAGTTCTATATTACACCCGCTTCTTTTAATTTGACTTGTCATCTGAAAATAATTTAAAGATAAACGCATTTCTTTTCTAACCACATGGGTGACATCCAACTCAAATTTTTTTTTTTTAAACTCATGTCCCTCTTTTGGCAATTCCCATAAGGCTGCATCATAAGGCATTGGAGATCTTAATGAAACATTAATTCGTTCACAAAAATCACTAACTGTAAACAAAAAAAAAAAATTTCTCTATAATCTAATAACCACCCAAAGATCAATAAATGAACAATTCCAAATGTCTATAAGAGTCAAGCCGAGACAGAACAGTTAATACCATAAAAACATTTTCAAATATGGTTGAATTTGCCATAAAAAAATTTTTAAAAAGTTTACCATTTTGATGGATTACATGATAACAAGTGGACAGAGAGTAATCAACGGGGAAAAAGATGGAGATGACACATAACGTGGTGAATAGCAATCAAAGAATAAGAAAAATAGCGATTAGACAGCTTCATTCTGCAGTGGATGGACAGAGCCTTGTAGATTTACTTGAAACTTTTTTTTTGAAAGGTGCAAAGCAATTGCATCTAATTCTATGTGAGAAACTTGGCTTTTTCTATTTTTGTTCACTCACTGTCATGAATTTCATCGTTGCTGGCATCTGTGTATCTTGCACAAAGCTCGTCCCATCTCTGAACAACTTCAAACGGATTGTGATGCTTCTTCAAACGCAGTTCTGAAAAAAAAAAAAAATTGTTATTTGTATTTCTGTGCAGAGTTTGTGAATTGCAAAATAGCGTCAGATTACAATGAATTAAGCTACAGCCAGAATTGGATTACCCTTGTTTCCCTTATTAGCTTGAAGAAGAACGACTATGGGGAAAACTGAGACATTTCTCAAAATAGTTTCAGTCAACAGGACCAGTACAAAACCCAAGCCAAAAAAAAAATACCCAACCGCTATTTTTACTTTAATATTTGATTTCTAACAGCTTAAAATTTTTAGCATCTGATAAATAACAGTTTCCATTTAGAACTCATAATATTTTCTTGAAATTAATTCATTTATTTTTTTTATTGAAAAGTATTCTGTATCACCAACTGCCTAATTTGCAAACTACAACAACACTATAGCTGTGACAAAATAATAAAATGAGCATGTGAAAAATTGTTCAATTTCATACCTATGATAGGAGATACGAGCCAGCAACAGAAGACATCAGCAGCCTCTGCAGGTAGACCTTGCTCGTGGATAACCAAATGAAGTAGACTTGAACAATTTGTAAGGGGTGCGTCCTCAAGGGTGAAATGAATACCAGATCGATCTTTTAAAAACACCACAACATTCATCACTGTGGAGAAGGGGAAAATTTATTACAAAAGGTTTCTACTTAAAATAATACATGCATTATGTTTTCTGTGTAGTAAGAATGATATTTTTATGAGAGTTGGTCAAAAACATTTGTCGTTGAACCGATTATAAGCAAAAACAAAATACATGTATCAAAAATATCCGGTACCAAAGCAATCTTATATTGTTATCTGACACTGCCAAATACAGGTGCATCTACACACACACACACACACACACAGAGCAGGATGGCTATTTTTCTTTGGGATTATCTCCCACACCTTGACTGCGCATATCAATCTTCTTTATTTCAGCAACATGGCTAAAGAATTTTGGTTAAGATATTATTTTCACTCTGATAAACATATGTAGATAATAAGTAAAAGTGATAGATCTCAATCATTTTTTTTTCAGTTTTCCTGAGAATTTCATGATCAGTAAAAAGGAAAAAAATATCATAAGTCCTGCACCTCTTCATTCATACTTAACCAGGCTTCTTCTCCTTTAACCATTTTTTTTATTACTGTAAAATCATGATTGATTTTTGGGTACATTGAGTAAGAGATTTTATTAATACCATATGAAAATCAGTCTCCATACACATGTGGAAAAATGCCATATCTTTTCACTGAAGAATAACACCTTTTCAAGGAAATTTCTATTGTAGACTTGACGTCCAAGTATCAATGGTGCAAAAAGTAAAAACCCTGCACTAATCAAAGCTCATCCCCTGAAATGATGTCATGGCTTTAGAAATAGCACTTTGTAGGAGCCAAACAGGACATGACTACAAAGCATTAAAGTAGATTTTAGGTCCCTTTGTTATTTTTGTTTTTAATGATCATATCGTTATTATTATTGTATTATATCAATGTAATTTTTTTAATGTTCTTTTAAATTGAATGAGAGACATATAAATCGTTCCAACTTGCCCTGTTCCACTGGTGGAACTTTGTTTAAAAGTTCATTACTTTCAGCTGCTTCCTCATCATTCTCTTCCTTGTTTCCAAGAATGTTCTGATTGTGAAAAAAAAGAAAAAAAAAGAAAAAACAAATGAAACATAGTTTGATCAGTAGCTCATAAAATTAAGTGAGTGGCTTCATTCTCTAATTTCAATAAACATAATTATAAACTCATGAGAACATGATTGTATGTGAACACTTTTAAGCCCCAATTTATTGAACGAAATGTTTTTAAAAGTATATGTGTAGAGAAAAACTATAAAATGTCTCTAAAAATAAAATTTAAAAAAATTCTTATGCATGTCATCTTAGCATTAAATTCTTTTACTTTCACAAATGTTCAAAATTATATATTGATGAAAGATGCATGATTATAAATTTAAAGGCTTTCTAAAAGCTAAAGGAGACCACCCCTATGTTTTTATTATTATTTCAAAGATATATATCCTTTTTTTACACCATTTCTGTTTTCATTAAATGATAGGTAAATATAACATAAACTCATCCACAATCAAGCATATATATATATACATAATCAAAATCCCAAAACACAATTTACCTGGATAAGTGATGTCATATTGCACTTTTTGTGTGATAGACAACAAAGGAAGTAATAACCCTGGTTTTTTTCACAATCAAAGGACGTCCACCACCAAACTGAAAAAAATAATCACTAAGAGTGAGGACAAAAAATCAGTTTGTAAATCATGTCTTCTAAAATTACTAAATTTCATTAATTTCACCAATTTTGAATGAGTTTTTACAAAACTACACACTCTAAAAAAAAGTTCCATTTCTTCATACTACAGTATACATGCTAGTTTTAGTCTAAGAAATATAATATGAAAGAATTTGAGGAATATCAACCTAATGGATCTAGGTCTAGAGTAAAAGCAGTCTAAGCTTCATCCGAACACAAAGTGCCTTTCACATTTTTCCTTTTCATGATTCAACAATCTATAAAAATGCTTCAAAATGTTTCATCTTTTTTTGTTTTTAGTAAACTATCATTGCTCCAACAAACTAATCATATATGCTATTATTTACGAAACTGAAACAAATAATCACTAAAAGTGTGGAAAAAATTAGTTTGTAAATCATGTCTTATAAAATGACTATGTTCATTAATTTATTTTAAAATTTTGATTAAGTTTTTTCATACTCTGCAAAAATAAGTTAATTTCTTCAGACTACTGCTAGTTTTAGTCTTTAGAGAGTAACAGGGGTCTGAGCTTCATCCAAACACAAGGTGCCTTTCACATTACCCTTTTCATGATTCAACAAACAGATAAAAATGCTTCAAAATGTTTTGAACATCTTCTTTGTTTTTAGTAAACTATCATTGCTCCAACAAACTAATCTTATGCTATTATTTACCCATCCACAGATCAAATGAGCTAGGGGTGCTTACGAGAAACTGTATCTTAGATTTATCTACTTAAATTTAAATCAAAAGTTTAAAAATCCTCCGGTCATCAAGCATGAGAGGAGATTTTAGCCGCCATAACTGTAGCCATGTTTTGAATGTTATATTCTAGAACCAGAGACATTCAACTTAATTTGAAAATGGGAAAAGTTACAGTATTTTTAAATGTTTAGAAGGTTCTAGCTCAAAACCTATACTAGTGATTTGTGCCTCACAATTACTAAATTTATTGTGTATTGTTTTTACCGATTTAACCACTAGGGATCAAAACCACCTGATCAGTAATTGAACCTACAATCCTTTGATTATTTGCAAATTGTAAGCTCTATATTTGAGCCACCTAACAAAGCTTAAATTTTATGGTTTGCTAGGCCTACGAACTTGCTGCTTCATGTTTTTCATGTAATTTGAAAGAACATCGCTGTTATTACTATTGTTCAGCACCAGTGCATTGAGCTTTTAGACTGCATTGGTGCAACAATGGCAAAATACTTTGTTATTAGATGTCAAGGAAAACATAAAATTGAATTAAACATCTAGATCTAGATGTTAATACGTATACAAATTCTACTCAAGGGCTGCTGTTGCGGGACTTAAAAAATGTTTACAAGTAGATCTATCACAATACCACCCTTGATCTAAAGATGCCTCGGCTACTGTGCTAGTGGTACAAAGCAACATTGTGCCAAAGCCCCCCCCCCTCCCCTTTTTATCTCGTCTTTATGTGTCATCTCTAGATCTCTATATTTAGATTTCTCAACTAGAATCTAAAAAATAAGGAAAGTTACATCTACAGTGCTTGATACAGAGGCAGGCACAGCGACATTCACTGATCAATAGACTAATATTTGATGCTCTCACAGCTTTAGCCTATGGATCCTTGGTTGGGATTGTGCAGCCGTTAGGTTACTCTGGATTCCTAAATCCAGTGATAGTACCTAAAACACTACCTTAGTGCACTTTCTTGAAGCAGAGATTCTATTTAGATATAGATCTCATCTAGATCTGGCTAGATCTAACTAGATCTAGATCTTTAGGTATATACTCTGAGCTCATCAAGATTGGTTAATCTTTTTACGTATTTTACACGCATCTAGATCTAGACCTATATAAAATAGATTTATAATAGAATGTAAACTCACTGTGTGCGACTTCCAGTCCTTGAATCTACTTCAGTTCTACTTCTACTGTTCTATGAAAGCTTAGCGATTGTCATGTTTGGTGACAACAGTCTAGTCGGTGTTACACCATTTTATGAGTCCAAGTAATTTTTCATTTATTCATTTAGAAACATATTCAAGTTTTGAAATAAGATAAGGTTATTGGATGTAATGAATGTTGTGTTGAGTAATTGTTCGATATCTTTAAATATCAATTAAGATAAAAAATACGTATGGTGAAGTAAAAAATAAAAGTATACAATCTATGCTTGAGTCACCTTGGGTATATTACAGTCCACGAACACCGTAATAATGAGGAAGTAAACACTTGACAAAAATAGTCACTTGCAGTCTCGTAGGGGCAAGTGATCGTAATAATCTAGCAACTATGCGGGCTACTTCAGTACGAGATATAATAGTTGTTTTATTTTCAAGCTTTGGGGGGAGGTACTGTATACATTAAGCAGACCTAAAGGGTTGTAAGAAAGGAAGCTTATTGTTAAGTATGTGAACGGTTGATAATAAAGGGGCCATGTAGCATGAACAAAAACTAGATCATCTATTATAAGACCAACGACGTCATATGGGAAATCAACAGTAAATCTCCCTTGTGACCCTTTTGGTCATTTTGACGATTGGACAATTTTATTTGCGGATTTCGTCCGCGACTGGTTAGGTCGGTGTGACCGTATGAGACAAAAGTAAGTATCCCCAGACTGGTTCATAAAATTATCAGGCGTCAGTATTGGGGCCCATTCCCACATGTGATGCTATCAGGGAACATTGGAACCGATAAACTAAGAGACGGGGGCTCCTACATTGAACAGTAATATAAATTATATGCAGTGGTAACCCCCAGAAAATGCACATAGAAGCTAGAAAGGCAGAGCCATTGAGCACTGTACAATTTAATAGTTTCCACAGTGTCTGATCTCGTAGGGAAGAGGAATAATTCATGGCTGTAAAACAGGCCGTAGCCTACCACGCGTTGGTGAAAGTGGTGTCTTGATTGTCTGGTGTAAAACAGAGCTACGTAGCTAATAATTCATAAACTTTGGGCGAATTATTATTATTGAGTCAGAATGGGATTTGAGCAATTATTGTTACTTAAGAAACAATCTTCATAAAACTGCCCGTAGCCGATTTAATTTTTTTTCACTTTTCAATTTACTTTGATAGCTTTGCATTTCTCCTGACTTTTCCTTATCCTTCGCAAGTATTTGACTATAGCCGTTTAAATCTAAATGTCTTTCACCTCTTGTCCATTTCGATTATTTTACTTTTTTTTTCGGTGAACCCTACTAAAGTGATATATTATAACCAATGCCTTTTAAACACGTTGTTTTAAAATACTGTTACGAAAAATAATGAAGTTATGAAGTAGGCTGTTATTTTTTCCTCAAGAAATGTTACCCCTTTTGCCTGAGTTTCAGCGCGAGATGTTGAAGCTTCACTGATTAACTCCGCAATTAAATTAAGTATTCGAAACCGAAAAATGCAATAATTAAAATGTACTAAAACTATCTTAAAGTATGCAGTTCTGTCTGCAGATCACAGAAACACCAATTTAGTCTTTCTAGCTTAAGAATTGTTATGATTTTTGTTTCTGCATTATTTTAAAGTGCTTTTCAGCTACCAGAAACATTTGAGCAGAACGCCAACTTGTCCCCCATAACACATTAATGTGCGACATCACAGATACAAAACCATTTGGACCTTGAGAAAACAATATTGAAAACATGCTCAGTTCTTTTCAGCCACCCTAAAAGGTCGAAACTTGGTACATTTGTACGGGAAGCACCAACTAAACAAAATTTGCGCCCGTTTTGGACTGCCTAAAATAATTATATTCATGTTTGGGCGCAGGAAAATTAAAGGCTCAAATGGAAAATTCGGGGTTTAGCATTTAAAACAATTGTACTATCAATGTTTAAAAAAAATAAAAAGTATCAATTATTGCATATCATAGGCTACTATTCAGAATTGAATAATGCTTCAAGATAAACCAATTTAGATGCGGTTTAACGACTAAGAAACAATATATTATGGCTTACCGCTGTGAGTGGCTCAGCGGAGTAGGCCTACCTAGTTTGTGCCCATAAATCCAATTGAAGGCAATTCCATCAAGCCAGATCGTTTGTATTTCCTATGTTAGACAAATCATCTACTGCACTAGTTTACATCAAATGAAAAAAAACAACAACAAACAAACAAACTAACTAAGAAACAAAATCGGTTAGCCTACTCGCTGTAACGTGCGTTTTTCTTCAATGCTGTTCCTGATACAAAAGTGATCAATTGAGTACAATTTTAACGGATCAGATACGTTTGTGGGTTTTTAACACATTAGCTTGTCGTCACCAATGCAAGGTTTGAAACTTATACGTTAACGACAGATACAGCACATAATATTTGTAAGACGTAAGTCTTGGGGTCAGTCCACAATATAGCCTATATTGTGCTTACATTGAACGCTATGCGGTAACAAACAAAGACTCCGAAAAAAAAACAACAATAAACAAACAAAACAACAACGAACAAACAAACAAAAACCACCACTGAATTGAAAAAAAAATTGCATAATAAGGGTAACAATAATAATACTTCTTTATCTTAACAATGTCTTTCCCATAGTTAGATTAGAATGATACTCGGATATCAATTTACGTTTAGACTTCTCAGCCTACGCAAGCAAAAATCGAAACTGACCCTATTGTACTCAATAGTTTAATGATAAAGAATTGGTGTGTTATAACTGTTATTTTGGGAACCCTTATTTTATTCAACCGGTGACTTGACAAACATAGGAAGTCCTTGTTAACCCACGAAATTTTCTCAAATGTCTTTGAAATAGAGAAAAAAAAAATCGTTTATTTCAATTGCTACATAGATTTCTCATTGGTTCTTGGAGCGAATACTTCTCAGATGGTAGGCCTAATTTATTTATAACAGCACGCAGACACAATTTTTGACACGCTGCTCACAAAATTGATAGTAGGGAAGTTGACAAGGTCAGTTTAGTGACTAGATCTACCAATCATAACACAACGTCCTTGACGTGTTGCGTAGATAAACAGCTCAGATTAACATATCTGTAGGCCTAAGCACGAAGTCCACGGTTTCAAAAGTGAGCATGTTCACCACGAAACTTTCTCGATTCATTCGAACAAAGTCAATGCAGTTGAATGCATAACTTGCCACTGATCAGATATACCGCCTGATATTGAGATTTCCTTCATATTTGAATCAAGTTTAAAGAAATTAGATTTTCTAATGAAATTCTAATAGATATTAAAATTGTGGAGGTTGATTATTATTTCAAGTATGAACTGATCATGAACCAGATATAGATCTACATCTAGATCTCAAGGTAAAACTTGTTTGAAATCCTCAAAAGCAGCAAAGTAGGCCTACACGTGCTACACCTCTAGCCACGACGCTCAGGTAAGTGCAAATTAATTCCGGAAAACCATGGTCTCTTTTAAAGAAATAGTTTTAAAATAAATTTTTCAAAGAAATGTATATCTAGACGAGGTTAGGCTTTACGGCAAAAAATTGCGATTCTGTTGTAAAGCTTAGAATTCAGTTAATCATTATATTTTGTGCAGGAATAATCTTAAATTTAATAACCACAAAAAACCACCACCACCTATACAATTAAAATTAACTTCTGCTCTTTTGAATTTGACTTTCTTTGTCTTTGACTTTAACCTTAATTAATTTTTGCAATATTGTAAAAAATCGTCTGTTTAGCAACAAAAATGCATAGCAATTCTTAATCTTCCTTCACATTCATATAGATTCCAGCACGTAGACCGTCTCTGATCTCTACATGTCCATGCTTGAAGAGAAGATACCTACATGTATTTTGGCGAATACTTCCTGAGAAGGCCTAAGGAGACCACAGCTGAAGTTAAATATTCATCCCAAGTTACCAAAAGCTAAGTTGTTGTTTTTTTATATTCTTAGTTTACACATTTCTCCCTACATGATCAAGGTTTGTTTCAGTGATATTTTCATGACAAAAATTAGAGGTTAGTTTGTAGACGGGGTTTCAACGATTTGTAGGCCTATATCACGTCTTTTTTGCTTTACAACTTTATTATTCGAGTTATTTAAAAAAAAATATTTAATGATAACAAAAATGACGCTATCGGCCTTCTGCTATTTAAATATTATTTTTTATTTATAGCATTATTTTAGCCCATGACAAAGATCACGAAAATACATTCAATGCGTATAGGCCTATGGCCCGATAAACTCCCCCCACCCCACCCTCACCCTCCAAAAAAAAAAACGACAAAAAAAACCCTCCAAAACAAAACAACAAAACAATTTGGAGGGAATGGAACAACTTGAAAGTTTGTCAAGTTTTGTTTAAACCTAACTAAATTTGGCCGCGATTTGCGATGTCTCAAAATTGCCCCTCCTAAATGCCCGCGATATTTATATAAGCCTTACGTTTAACGTTACACTTACTCGACCCAAATACTCTGCCCCCCCCCCCCCCCCAAACAAAAAAAAAAGAAACAAAAAACAAAACAAAACAAAAAAACCTGTCCATGTTCCATACAATATATCCGTTACAGTGTAACCGTGCCGTAAATACAAATCGAACCCAAACCCCGATGTTTCATAGATACGAATTCAGACTTCTTACTCTAGGGGATGAGGCTTCTGAATAAACAACAAAAAATCCCTCGTTCGACTCAAAACAGAAATACACCCTCTGTTTCAGACAATACTCCTTCATCACGGTTTGAAATTTATAAAAAAAATTCTACAAAATGGATTCCAAACTCCATGCATCAAACCTGACATGTTTTGCACAATAGCTAGCAAGTTCCGGTTTTTACTTGAGAAATCTTCACTGATCATTATACATGTTTTTTAACCGCATACTGAGGTTTCTAAAATATATGAAAAATGTTACTGGGATAATCCTATATACTGCTGTATATACCTTGTACTTTTAACCGACCTTTTTATCACTCCTAGCCACCGTTGCTAGTAGTGTTGTGTACTAACTTTTTGGGAAATCGTGGGCACAATATAGCCGTTACTGTGTTGGCGTGCCCTAAAACTCGGCATGCAAAATGGTCCAAAGAGGCCTCTGTTGGGGAGAACAAACAATAACTGGATCGGTGGTACAACACCAGTTCAAAACCTCCGCCTTTATAACCGGAAAGAAAAACTGTAGACATGGAAATGTACAAGTTGTAGTTCGAAAAAATACCCCCCTTGACGGAGGAATTAAAAAAAAAATAGATACATTGATTTCCGAACATGTGTGTAACAATACAACCGAGCAATCCGAGTTGACGTTAGTATTTAAGAAACAACTGACCAACCAACATGGTCTCTTGGGTGACGTTAGTCTTTAAGAAACTGACTAACCAGCATGGTATCTTGGGTGACGTTAGTCTTTAAGAAACTGACCAACCAGCATGGTATCTTGGGTGACGTTAGTATTTAAGAAACAACTGACCAACCAACATGGTCTCTTGGGTGAAACTGACCAACCATGGTCTCTTGGTTAGTGTTTAAGAAACTGACCAACCAACATGGTCTCTTGGGTGACGTTAGTGTTTAAGAAACTGACCAACCAACATGGTCTCTTGGGTAAAACTGACCAACCAACACGTTCTCTTGGGTGACGTTAGTGTTTAAGAAACTTACCAACCAACATGGTCTCTTGGGTGACGTTAGTATTTAAGAAAAATAACAAACCAAAATGGTCTCTTGGGTGACGTTAGTATTTAAGAAAAAAAAAGACCAACCAACACGTTCTCTTGGGTGACGTTAGTGTTTAAGAAACTGACCAACCAACATGGTCTCTTGGGTGACGTTAGTGTTTAAGAAACTAACTGACCAACCAACATGGTCTCTTGGGTGACGTTAGTGTTTAAGAAACTTACCAACCAACATGTTCTCTTGGGTGAATCTAACCAACCATGGTCTCTTGGATAAAACTGACCAACCAACATGGTCTCTTGTGTGACGTTAGTATTTAAGAAACTGACCAACCAACATGGTCTCTTGGGTGACGTTAGTGTTTAAGAAACTGACCAACCAACATGGTCTCTTGGGTGAAACTGACCAACCAACATGGTCTCTTGGGTGACGTTAGTGTTTAAGAAACTGACCAACCAACATGGTCTCTTGGGTGACGTTAGTGTTTAAGAAACTGACCAACCAACATGGTCTCTTGGGTAGAACTGACCAACCAACATGGTCTCTTGGGTGACGTTAGTGTTTAATAAACTGACCAACCAACATGGTCTCCTGGGTGACACATCTTTAACGTCTTGTGTTCTAGAGAATACCTGGACCAACCTTGTCTTTCGATGGTGTTCCAGGAGCATTTTTGTCCACTCGTGGAGTCCTCTGTCGCCATTATCAGCTACTAACCAGGGCAGATCGCACAGTTTCGGGTGATACTGGTAGTAACTTTTGCCACTTGAGGACATCGGCTCCTATCTTCCACTTCCCCACTCCTTGAAGTGGCTCCACTTCCAAATACTGTTGCTGGCCCTTTCTGCTGCTTCTTCCAGCTGTCTCAGCCTTCTCTTTTTTCTTTTCCTTTCCCAAGTCCTTCAGTAGTCTGGCCATCGAGGCTGCGGGAAAACCTCTGCATCCCACTTCTACAGCCCATATTCTGACCTTCCACCCGTTCTTCCTTCCTGCCTCAGCTATGGTTTCATATTTTGCTCTCTCCAGCTCTCCAGACCTCCACTCTCTCTTCACTGGGGACTGTCAGCTTTAATATAATATTATGATATTATATATCTTTTTAACCGCATACTGAGGTTTCTAAAATATATGAAAAATGTTACTGGGATAATCCTATATACTGCTGTATATACCTTGTCCATTTAACCGACCTTTTTATGCTTTTATTACTACTCGCCACCGTTGCTACTAGTGTTGTGTACTAACTTTTAGGGAAATCGTGAGCACAATATAGCCGTTACTGTGTTGGCATGCCCTAAAACTCAGCATGCAAAATGGTCCAAAGAAGCCTCTATTGGGGAGAACAAACAAAAATTGGAGCGGTGGTACAACACCAGTTCCAAACCTCCGCCTTTATAACCGGAAAGAAAAACTGTAGACATGGACATGTGCCAGTTGTAGTTCGAAAAAATTTCACCCTTGACGGAGGAAAAAAAATACAAATTGATTTCCAATCGTTTGTGAAAAATTACAACCGAGCAAGCCCAGTTGACGTTAGTATTTAAGAAACACACTGACCAACCAACATGGTCTCTTGGGTGACTTAAATGTTTAAGAAAATGACCAACCAACACGGTCTCTTGTGTGATAGTGTTTAACAAACTGACCAACCAACACAGTCTCTTGGGTGACGTTAGTGTTTAAGAAACTAATTGACCAACCAACATGGTCTCTTGAGTGGCGTTAGTGTTTAAGAAACTCACTGACCAACCAACATGGTCTCTTGGGTGGCGTTAGTGTTTAAGAAAATGACCAACCAACATGGTCTCTTGGGTGACGTTAGTGTTTAAGAAAATGACCAACCAACATGGTCTCTTGAGTGGCGTTAGTGTTTAAGAAACTCACTGACCAACCAACATGGTCTCTTGGGTGGCGTTAGTGTTTAAGAAACTGACCAACCACATGGTCTCTTGGGTGACATTAGTGTTTAAGAAACTGACCAAACAGTATGATCTCTTGGTTGACGTTAGTATTTAAAAAACTGACCAACCAACATAATTTCCTGGGTGACGAATCTTTAAACTCTAGTGTTCTAGAGCATACCTGGACCAACCTTGTCTTGCGATGATGTTCCAGGAGCATTTGTCCACTGTCACTATCATCAGCTACCAACCAGGGCAGATCGCACAGCAGCTTTTGCCACCTGCCGACATCGGCTCCTATCTTCCACTTCCCCACTCCTTGAAGTGGCTCCACTTCCCCACTCCTTGAAGTGGCTCCACTTCCAAATACTGTTGCTGGCCCTTTCTGCTGTTTCTCCCAGTTGTCTCAGCAGCCTTCTCTATTTTTTCTTTTCCTTGGTACCCCAAGTCGATCAGCAGTCTGGCCATCGAGGCTCCGGGAAAACCTCTGCATCCCACATTGTGACCTTCCACCCGTTCTTCCTTCCTGCTTCAGCTGTGGTTTTATATTTCGCTCTCTTCAGCTCTCCAGACACCTCCACTCTATCTTCACTGGGGACTGTCAGCTCAAACACCGCCATCTGTTTAGTGTGTTCTGAAATAAGAGTCATGTCTAGTCGGAGTTCTGTCTGTGCTATCCAGTTTGGAACTTTTAGTTTACTGCCCAGATCCACCTTCATGTCCCAGTCTCGTGCCGTTTCCAAAAAGCTTTGGGCATCTCCACCTGTCTTGCTTTTATCTTTCACTTCTCCTGCCTTCAAGAATGTAATGCTTGGCTTTTTTCCTTTCCTATGCTGTTGTAGTTTTTTCTCTTCTCGTCTGCACACTGGGCAACTATTTTCAGGACTTCGTTGTGTCTCCAGGTGTACCTGGCCCTGGGCAAGTGCCACTCCGCATCCTGAGAGTATGTGGGCCAAGGTTCCCTTTTCTTCACAGAGTAGACATTTCTCCTCCGTACCAAACCATGTGTTCTTGTTAGCTGGGGTGGGTAGGTCATACATTGCTTTTACCAGGAATTTCAGACTTGCTTCATCTGTCTGTATCACATCTCTATAAGAAAATTTTCTTTCTGGTACCTCCCACGTCGTGTTCGCTGCTTGCTTTGCCAAGCCAGTCATTTTGGTTATTTTCTCTTCCTCCATGTCTCTGATTTCTGCAACAAGCATTGATCGTTTCTCTTTGCTAGAGCTGTAAGTGCAATACTTCCTGTGGTTGAGCCCCAGTCCTTCTTTCCTGATAGCATCTTCTATCTCAGCTGGCGTGTTAGCTTTTCTTCCACCATCGACTGAGAGGCCTGTTTTTCGGACACGTGGATCTCTGGATTCTTCCAATATGACTAGGTTCCTTGCCTTGGCTGCTTTGACGTTAGTATTTAAGAAACTGACCAACCAACATGGTCTCTTGGGTGACGTTAGTGTTTAAGAAAATGACCAACAAAAATGGTCTCTTGGGTGACGTTAGTGTTTAAGAAACTCACTGACCAACCACGGTCTCTTGGGTGACGTTAGTGTTTAAGAAACGAACTGACCAACCAACAAGGTCTTTTGGGTGACGTTATTAAGAAAACGACCAACCAACATGGTCTCTTTGGTGACGTTATTAAGAAAATGACCAACCAGAGTGGTCTCTTGGGTGACCTTAGTGTTTAAGAAACTCTCAATCACCGCCATCTGTTTAGTGTGTTCTGAAATGAGTCATGTCTGGTCGGAGTTCTGTCTGTGCTATCCAGTTTGGAACTTTTAGTTTTCTGCCCAGATCCACCTTCATGTCCCAGTCTCGTGCCGTTTCCAAAAAAGCTTTGGGCATCTCCACCTGTCTTGCTTTTATCTTTCACTTCTCCTGCCTTCAAGAATGTAATGCTTGGCTTTTCCCCCCTTTCCTCTGCTGTTGTAGTCTATTCTCTTCTCGTCTGCACACTGGGCAACTATTTTCAGGACTTCGTTGTCTCCAGGTGTACCTGCCCTGGGCAAGCGCCACTCCGCATCCTGAGAGTATGTGGGCCAAGGTTCTCTTTTCTTCAGAGTAGGCATTTCTCCTTCGTACCAAACCAATGTGTTCTTGTTAGCTGGGGTGGGTAGGTCATACACTGCTTTTACCAGGAATTTCAGGCTTGCTTCATCTGTCTGTCACATCTCTATGGGAACATTTTCTTTCTGCCACGTCGTGTTCGCTCCTTGCTTTACCAACCCGGTCATTTTGGTTCTTCTTTTCTCTTCCTCCATCTCTCTGATTTCTGTAACAAGCATTGATCGTTTCTCTTTGCTAGAGCTGGAAGTGTAATACTGCCTGTGGTTGAGCCCCAGTCCTTCTCTTCCTACATTTGCTATTCCTACCATTTCCCTCAACCTCAGTCTTGATCTAGCATCTTCTATCTCAGCTGGCGTGTTAGCTTTCCTTCCACCATCGACTGAGATGCCTGCTTTTCGGACACATGGATCTCTGGATTCTTCCTGTGTGACTAGGTTCCTTGCCTTGGCTGCTTTGAAGTTAGTATTTAAGAAAATGTCCAACCAACATGGTCTCTTGGGTGGCGTTAGTGTTTGAGAAACGAACTGACCAACCAAGGTCTCTTGGGTGACGTTAGTGTTTAAGAAACTGACTGACCAACCAACATGGTCTCTTGGGTGACGTTAGTGTTTAAGAAAATGACCAACCAACATGGTCTCTTGGGTGACGTTAGTCTTAAACAAAGTAGACCAACACCAACCAACAAATGGTTTCATGGTTGGCGTTACATGCTAAGAAACCATATATCAAACAACAAAATCACTAGTTTCTAGCTGGATTTGACATTTAGAAAACAAATTTCCAGTTATCGTTTGGTTGATGTTGAAAGTCCTCTCTTTAATTTTCAGTTCATAAAAAGATACCATACGTGTTGTTTTTAACGCAAAACGTTTCTATTTCAACCATTGTTCAAATTGTATTTTTATTGTTCTTAAAATGTTCAAAGAATTGACTGTAGGGTTGAATTTCATATTCTGTGACCAGAGTTTTCATGAACCGCTGGTGCTTCGGATATCGATATTGATTTGACCACAACTACGCTGTCTCAACCAGGCAGTATTCTAGTTTTGATTGTTACTGACACTGACAGTTACTTGAAGACTTGTTATTGCCTATGTTGGGCGTTCATCTTGACCTGTCTATACACATATTCCTCACTCGCATAATTATTTCATCTCTATGTCAATTTGAAGCTGTTATTTTTATACCTCTTCTTTTCCCGTTTCACTTCATTGTTTTTCTATTACGCTTGCAGCTTTTCGCTATCATTTTTATATCCTACCAATTTATTTTTCTGTGACCCTTATGATTTTTTGGTTAAACTTGCCTTTCCTTAGTTGTTCCATTTGTTTCTTCTCCCAATCTTGTCCCAGTTATCAACTGTCGGAAGTCTCCGTAAACCTCTTTACTTGAAGAGGTTCCATGAAATCACACTTTTAGTCATGGCTTCTGGTTCGTGTAATAGATTATTATCATTGGTTGCATTGGCACTGCGCATAGCCATCGCCTTTTGGTGTTCAGCTGCATGCCCGCTAGAGGGTACAGGTTTATAAGCCAGAACCACCCCACACTTATTTTTTTTTCTCATGGAATTCAGCCCCTCTTCGCCAATCGTATTTTCCAGAGCTTTCGTCATCATTTGCTTGTTTTTTTACTGTGTCAATTTTTCATTCAAATGGATTCTTGACAGCAGATTGCAAAGCATACTTGATAAGCTTCCTCCAAGAGATTTTAACATTGTAATAAAGATATCGAAAGAGGCATTGAGTGCTCATGGAGTTTATGCGTAAATGACTATGGAGAAGGATTTGTATCTTTGGGTCCGCAATCAACTTTTCATTAGGCAAACTACTTTTTCCACAAGGCAACAGATCTTTTGAAGAGGGTATGGTTTTGAGAGGAGCCTATGTCCGTGCAAGTCGCCATATTTTTATCGAGAAGACTGAAATTAAAACTGAGAT
This sequence comes from Elysia chlorotica, assembly GCA_003991915.1. NCBI lineage: Eukaryota > Metazoa > Mollusca > Gastropoda > Plakobranchidae > Elysia > Elysia chlorotica. The sequence continues at coordinate 761,649 of RQTK01000015.1, read as the reverse complement.
CCGGAACTGTACAAGGAAAGAGTCTAAAATTGAAGGTAAATACTGTACATGATTAGAGTTCCAGATCGAATTTATCAGTGCCGGATTTAATACGGGCCCCGGGCCCAGCACCAAAAGGGGACCCCTACCAGAAGCGACCCTCCCATTAAAACGCTGCAGCCTTGACCAATAAGCGCGCGAGGGGACCGACATCTAAGCTGGGCCTAGGGCCCCCTGCAACCTAAATCTGGCATTGGAATTAATAGATTTAAAACTCTTTCTTAAATATGAGAAAGATGAAGGAATCCGCTTCCGAATATAGAGGATCAAGATAAAAGAATCCATTGGGAAAACTCACAGAAAAGCACGGATAAAATGGAAAGCACACAGAGAAACGTGCAGAAAGACGACAGCAGATGTGAACAGGACCCAAGAGACTATTCGATACAGAGAGGCTAGCAGTAAAGATTAGTCTAGTGGCCTCTGAGCTTGCGCTCTTTTGCCTATAGCAGTAAAGAAGGCAAAGATAATTTACAAGACACTTAAAGAGCAGAGCAAGCAGGGGCAAGCTGAAACATGAGACCAGTCTTCCAATTAGCAAAGAACCTTTCAGGAAAACAATGCCATTTAAAGAAAAACACAATCTCAATATTTGGATAGAAAGCTGAGCTTAAAAGATAGAAAGATAAAATCAATCTGAAACAGCTCCTGAACAACACCAACTCCATTCAACCCCAGATATTTTACCAACACGAAGACATTCAGAGCCACCATCCACAGAAAAAATCACTCAGCAACCAAGACGTTAAAAATCAAATAGAGCAACTGGTCCAGACATCCCACCAGAAGCACTCACATTGGACATACCAACGTTTGGCTTGTAACTGTTGTTCAATCTTTCTGTAAAGGTATATAGGTAAATGAATTGCCTGGGAAATCAAAAGATGTACACGTGACATTTTCTGAAAACGATCGTGGCAACTGTAATTATTTTATAGGTATCCAACTATTCCAGGAAAATACTTGATGCGATAATCCTTGAGAGAATGAAACGGGCTATCGGTAAAACGATAGATCATCGGGCAGATTTCAGGAAAGACAAAGTATGGATCAAACAACCATACGTATTACAGCTAAGCAGCCTGTAGAGTGGAATAAACCAGTCACATGAAATGTTTATAGGAACTAATCGGCATGTGAACGTGTGGACAGAAGTAATGTATTGAACAATCATTTATAGGAAAAATAAGATTCTAAAACTTAAATGGGAAATCAGTTGCAAAACCTGGACAGCCCATGCAAGAACTCTCGAAGAAACTGCATGAATTTTAAAAAAAATGACGGGAGTTTTCCTGAAGGATAAAACGGAGGCGCAACAGAGGCTGAGGTAGGTCACTTGAGACTTGGAAAAGATGCGTTGTGAACGATATGGCAAGAACAGCCTATGGATGGTGTCAACTTGAGGAAGCACGCCTAGTATAGAAATGCTAGGCGCACTGTTTCGTGGCCCATATCCTGACAATTATGGAGCGCAATGGGGGTGATGCGTTCAGCCTCTTCTAATAATGTTATATTTTCGGTACTCTCGATTCCTCTTCATCGTTCTTATCTCATTTTTTTAATTCGTATGCTTTCTGATTTCATTGACATTTTTTTCTTATGTCTCTTTATTTTCCTTTATATTTTCTTGCTTCAGTTTCGCCTTTTCGTTTTCTTCTCTCGTGACTTCTTCCACAACACAGACCGATCTACGATCCTCTTTCTCTGCCACTCCAGGGAAGGGTAGTGCCTTTGCTTTAACGTTTCACTGTTTGAGCCATGCGTCTAAGATATTTTTTTCTCCAGTTTAGAATGGATGTCACCACACTGAATCTTTCCCTGACTTGAATATTACCTGAGAGAATATTCACTGATCTTAGTGCTCAGCGCATAACGATCGTTCTGAAAGACATAGATGTGTATAACAAAACCATACTGTTATAATTATACACATCGATATTTTAAACTGCTGTATACATTCTTCCCTTTTAAATGACCACTTTATTACACCATTATGCCTCACCAATCATAGAAATATAAGTCATCGTTGCTAATAATGCACCGTATCGTCTTAAGACCTAATGGGGACAATAAAGCCATTACTGTGTTGGCGTGCCCTAATAACACCTCAACATTGGAAAGGACAAGACATAGATGTGTATAACAAAACCATACTGTTATAATTATACACATCGATATATTAAACTGTTGTATATATTCTTTGCTTTTAAATGACCACTTTATTACACCATTGTTATGCCTCACCAATCATAGAAATACACAAGTCATCGTTGCTAATAATGCACTGTATTGTCTTAAGACATAATGGGGACAATAAAGCCATTACTGTGTTGGCGTGCCCTAAAAACACCTCCCCAACATTAGAAAGGACATCAATATGAACACAATATAGCCTATATAGTGCTGCTGTTGGACGTTAAACCAACCCAACCACAATTCCCCCCACAAGTCGGTGAACAACTCTTAATTTCACTATTCTATAAAATACAAACTGGTTATCGGTTGGGCCTAGTTGGGTCTGGGTCTTCCTCTCCGGGATAGTCCAGGCACATTTTATGCATAACCTTGTTGGGCTCGGTGTCGGGTGCGTTGGTCTGAATGCAGATAGCATCTATGAATTTCTCACTGTCCTAAAATCATTTCCAACCCCCATATTAATTAAAAAGCGGGTGCACCATACGGAAATCGAAACAAAGCGGTGGAAGCCAAAACCACTCTAGGCCACATTGTGAGATATTGCTGGTCATTTTCAATGATCAGAGACAACAGTAAAAACGTGGCTAATCACAATGTCTTTGCTTTTTGCAGAGTGGTGTTGTGGGTGAAGCCAAGAGCGGCTTGAAGCTCCGTTCTGGTGACCTTTTGATAGAGTGCCTTAGAGTGGCACAGTCGAGACAAATCGTCAAGATCAACGCCTTAATCGATATCATGGCAATATGATCGGCTGACAGGAATTCAGGTCTCTCTGCCCTTTCTTGTGTGTGACAGCACATATTGTCAGACGTCAGTCTTGAGCCTCGTCCACAAAAAAACTATTATAGTGCTGACGTTGGACGTTAAGCAACTAACTCATCGACATCCCGGTGACTCAGATGGCTTATCGATGCCTGCCCTGCTCCAGAGGTGTATTGAGATCACGTTATCTTAGGCTGACGGGCCATAGAACTTCACGCTACATGCTTCACGCTACACGTTTCATACCCTGGGTAATATAGCTTCACGTTATCATGCTACATGCTTCATATTTTGCCAAAAACGAGCGAATATTTCCTCCGAAAATGATTCTTTCGACGATGCTCTGATTTTGCTTCTGTTACGAAGCATAATTTGGTGCCGATAACATTTTTACTTCTCAATCACGGAGATGGTTTTGGCGTACATTCCTTAATCTTGATTAACTCTTTTTCAAGTATGCAATGATTTCGTGCAGTACTTCTATACACAGAGGAACATACCAAACAAAAAATACAAACTTTAAACGACATGCAAATACTTTATGAAATAATTTTAATGAAAAAAATAACACGAATTAGGCTGTACGTTCACGGTGGATTTCACTGAATATAAGACTTACTGGGTTCAGGAGCGCTGTTGCTTAACTGTGAACAGTATCCTCAACAATGGGAGTTCATGGAACACTTGAGAGCATTATTCTGACTGACATGAGCTCTGCCAGGAACGCAAGGGGGACTGTTAGGCTTGCCCAGCATCTGACTTTGTGGCAGGTTTTGAAAAGGATTGAGAGTTGTACTACTAGTAGGATGGCAAATGTAGTAGGATTGGGATGGTGAATATGCTGACATTGAACTGCTGAGGGGCGATGTATTTGGAGTAAAGGAATTATACGATATAGAAATGTCCCTGATGATTTTGCTGAGCGCAAAGTTTTTAAAATAGCTGTAATATTCGCAGTTGGGACTACAGGAATCGATCATCATCCAGAGTTTCTAACCATAGCATGATGGAGTTCTGGTCTCTTCTCTCTCTCTCTCTCTATCGATCTCTCCCTCTTTGTCTATCTAGCGACATATAAATGAACCAAGTTTATCTTTGGGTAGAGCCATAAGCTATTTTAACTTATCCCAAGTTTGAGTTCTCTGATCTTTACTCGTGTACTTATAGTCGGGCACAAGAGGATTCCAGAGAAAGGGCCTTGCCCTTACCATTTCATTCACATATTCTTTGTAGTCTATGTTCGCCGTGTCCAGACTAGACGTAAAGCAAAAAAGTGAGCATGTCCAGGGTATTCGAACTCTATGGAGAACACGGCTAAGCAGCAAGGTCCAGCATATTCTCCCAGATCTTAAAAGAAAAGTTTCCGGGACGGGCTTAGAAAACTGCTATTGCCAGACTTGAATATGGATATAACATTTATTTGTTGAACAATAAAATATTAATGGAAGATTACGACGGTGACAATATTTTTTAAATTACACATTATTGCCTGAAAATCCCACTGTAGTAATGTTTCCAGGCTATATAAATGTGTACGGTATCGGGTATTTATGGCAAAATCTGAGACTGTACAGCAAATATTAATAATTAACAATTACTTTTTTATATTAAATGAACGTACAAAATAGTACGAGAGTAAGAACCATGGAAGGAGAAAACATCCTGTTCTGAAACCCCGAGATCACCTTTTTAAGATGGCCTGGGTATATGCATAACTATACATGTTCCAAGTAGTGCGAAAATAAATTTTGGAAGGTTAAATAACCTGTGTCAATGATACAGAAATTATTGGAAAGTTGAAAACCCCGTGTCACAAAATATTTAAACGTATTGAAAATTGTGTCAAAGGCATGTATTTAGAGGTAAAAAAAAAAAAAAAACTTTATCAAAATTTTGAAAATGTGAAAATATCAAAAAAAGTTTTGGCAGTTAAATAACTGTGTGCAAAAATACAACTAACTTGAGATATTAAAAGCCCGGTGTCAAAACTACAAATATTAAATTTGGAAGATTGGGGACGTCTGTTGACTGTTGACAATGCGAGGGTGCAGATTTCTTGCGTGTTCTGGTTTTATTAGAAACATACTTACGATAATCGAAGTGACTTTTAATTGACTTTTGCAAACTTAAAGGACCACACAAATCTGTCTTATCGTAAAAAATAAAACGCATATGCAAACTATAACGGCGCGTATACGTTTTTTTTATGAGAAAGGCAGACATGAAATGGAAAAACTACGCCAACAAAATGAGTATACAAAAGTAATTTTAAACTTTTTTTCTCTTTCTACTTTTTAAATTCAAGCAATTAAAAAAAAATACAATTTTAGCATAATCCATATCATTACGGCCTACGCTAAAATTGTGATGCATTTTTTTTAAATTTTTGCTTTTAGTTTAAAAGCCTATTGGTTCCCTGCGGATCATAGGTCCGCAAAAACTTCCCTCTATCGGACGCTGCTTCAGGCGGCGGACCTTGAGTTTGCATTGGGGGTTCCACTCCAGGGCTTGCCTTGTAATGTTGGATACAGGCTCTTGAAGTGTGTGATAATAGATTAAGCTATCCAAATGGTTAAGAGATGACGATTTATTTCTGAACTCCATAGATGTGACGCTAACGGCGAGAGAGTGTAAAAACATGTGGTCTTAAAGTTGATGCAACTTAATGTATTTAGAGCATCAATGCATTACCGGGTACATTAGTCAGACTCATCTTCTCACTCTCTCGCTGCCAGCGTCACATTTATGGCGGTCACAATTTTACCGCTTAAAAAAGAAAGTATTCCTACGCGGTTGTTGTTTTTTTTACAAGACGGAAGAATTGCTAACGTGACATATAAAAAAACTCTCTCTCTGCTAGCGTCACATTTATGGGACTCATATTTTAGGCCGGCTCGGAGAAAATTCCCTTTAAATTATTTTATCAAAAGTAATATTGTACAGTGTAATCTTTAAGCATGTATTTAAACATAATTCATGGTCTTCAAATTTCTAATGTATTTTCATTTTTAAAAAAAATGAACTTACCATCTATGACTATCAAGTACGTCTATGTAGTCTTCTTATTCGCATATTATGACACGCTGTACGCTAAGCCGGCGTTGTACTTAATAGGTCTATGCTGTTTTCCTCTGCGACGCCACGTTTTAAACAGTACAGAAACATTTTTACAAAATAGAAGCTGGGACTTTTTTAAATGAAACATGGCTTAGATCTCTTAGTTAACGTAAAAAAACAATGGGTTGTAAGTGCAACCTCGCGTTAGCCTTGACCTCGTCGTAAGCCTTCTTGTTCATCTTAAGATGAGTCATAAGTTTACCATAACGTTGTCCTTGCGAGATCTGATGTTGCTTTTTAATGATTAACAACCTCAATTTTGATGCGCCCCATATACAGGACTTAGTTGGAAATGCGTTAATAATCTTGGTAACCCAGGTTCAAAATTACAAGTATTTATATTGGGAGGTTGTATATGTAAAATTTATAAATCTTGAAAAGTTGAAAACCCTGAGTCAAAAATACAAATAGTAATAAAACTTAGAAGGCATGTGACATCCTGGGTAACAATGAGATTTATCTTGGAGTCTTAAAAGCCTGGTGTAATAATACAAAAATTAATAAACCTGGAATGTTGGAAAACTGGAGTCAAAATTAAAAATACTAAACTTGGAAGGTTCACAAATTGGGGTCGAAATTATATGGATAATATCGGAAGGTTTCAAAAATGAAAATATGGATAATCTTGAAATGTTAGCAACACTGAGCCAAAATTATAATTACATGTATATGTCTTGGTGGGGAAAAGATACAAGCTAATATGAAAAATCATGTGCCCAGAGTATTTCAGTTTTCTTTCTTTGATGGTTTTCAAAATCCAATTTGGTCTTATCTTAAGTTCTTTAAGTTGGTCTTCATTTCGTCTGTGTGCCGCCCATGGAACTCTTAAGCATTTTTCTGTAGCATTCAATTCAAAAGAATTTTTTTTACATCTGTTTTTAAATTGTCCACCCTTCACATCCTCATGTGGCATAAGGGAATATGAAAGATCTCATGATTTTCGTTTTTTTTCTCTTTGTTTCCCTTCAAAAGTGTCCAAGTCTTTTTATTTGTGTCAAGGCTGTTCATATTTTTTAATTTCCGCTGAGCATTTGCCATTTTGGTTAATCTTAAAACTTAGATGTTCAAAGTGGTCTACATGCTCCACTTTCAACCGTTTACTATCAAAGCTGCAACAGAGCCCCGTACCTGTTGTCAACAACTTTTGTTTTCTTAACATTCAGCAGGATTTCTTTCTTTTTGCTGCGCTCTTTGACTGTTTGGGCCATTAAAAGGAGTCGAAATTACATGAACTATTTTAAAAGGTTGAAGGTCCCGTGTCAAAAATACAAACATAAGTAAATGGGGAATCCAGCAAAGCCCGAGTCAAAAGTACAAATTAATGTATTAATGTTAGAAGATTGGACACCCTGATTCAAAATATTATGTTCAACTCCGGGTTACAAAAATACAACTAAGGGAGGTTAAAAACCCGGTTTCGACAATTCGAATATTATAAAAACTTAGTTTGGAAACGAACCCATAAAACAAATATGAATTATTGCTGGTTTGAAACAAAAAAAAAAAAAAAAAAAAAAAAGGTGAAAAAGTCGGGAGTCAAATATACAAAATATTAATATTTGAAGGTTTAAAGCTCGGTGACAAAAATAGTAATATTATCTAACCGAGAATGTTGGAAACCCTGACTAGAAATTAATATTGGAAAGTTAAAAATCCGGTATCAAAATAGAAAACTTGAATTATCTTGACAACGCGTTATGAAAAATATAAAATTAATATGAATACATCTGGAAATGTAAACAAGCTTGGAAATTAAAAATGGGAATTTAAAATCTTCGAAAATTGAAAGCTTGGTGTAAAAAAAATACGTCGTCGTTAGACTGAAAATAAGGCTTACAATTTTGTAAGCTATCGAGACTTGGTTCTTACTGTCCATTGAAATCTTTGAAGTTTGAAAGCCTGGTGTCATATACGAATGTTAATAAAAAATAAACCTGGAAAGTTCGAAAGCCCGCTGTCAAAAATACAAAAATTAATAAACCTGGAATTGTGGAAATCCTGAGATATAAATAGAATTGAAATGGTGGAAAAAACCGTGGAAAGGTGAAAATCCTGAATAAAAAAAAAATTACAAATATTATACAAGTGGAATGGTGAAAATTCTGGGTTAAAATGCAAATGATAATAAACCTGGAATGGTAAACGATTGGTGGAAACCTGAGTAAAAAAAAATTGCTAAACTTAGAATGGTGGAAATCCTGGGTAAAAAATAAAGATATTAATGAACCCGGAATGATGAAAACCTGAGTAAAAAAGGTGGCAATTGAAGAAAATTGAAAGGTTTAAAACCTTGAGTCGAAATTACAAATGAGAAATCTTGCAATGTTGAGATCCCGGTGTCAAAAACAAATGTTAGTAAACCTGAAATATTTAAATGCCGAGTCAAAATTACTAATTTATTAATGCTAGAAGGTTGGAAACCCTGGGTACAAAATACAAATATTAATACACTAGAATTGTGGATATTCTGATAAAAAAAAGTAATTATAAACCTAAAACGGTGAAAATCCTGGGTCAAAATACTCTTACTTTGGAACACTATTTTAAGACCCTAAAACCACATCACGGCGGAATGGTTCAATGCACAAAATAATGTTGATGTTAATATGAAACCAAAACACATATTGAATACGAGTTTACCAAGAGGACCTGAAATCTTCGCTCATAGTTTGGTTGAGTTGGACAAAATGATTTTAAAACATTAAAAAATGTTAAGAATCGTTCAAAGCGAATTGAGACACGCCCAATCACACAAATATCAAAACTATCGTAACTGTTCTGTAATTAAACATTTTCTGACATTGTTCACAATTTTGACACAAAAGCCATTTTCTGCCGTGACCACATATCGCTTTTCATCATTATCTATCCTTGACTAGAAGGCAGTATTGTAACTATTGTTCGAAACAAAAAAATCTTAAAGTTGTAAAAGCAACGTCATGTTAACTTAAAACTTGTTGTAAACCTCATTATTAGGCTAGCACGACTCCAAGCTTACTATGACGTTGTACTTACGATTAATAGTCTTGAATGATACAAAATAATGTCCAATGGAAGTTAATTTAAAGAATAGTATTGAATAGAATACTTTTCATTATATCTTTTCAAAACTGCGTTATATTTTCTTAATAAGTGTCGGACAACGTGGAAGATAGGCTTCGTAAAAACGGAATGCTGATACCGTTGCACTCAACATCGAGAGCTGTTTTTCCGCCTCTTACTTGTCTATTTCTGTCTATATGACAATATAGTCTATATAGTGCTGCTGTTAAACCAACTGACTTTAAACCAACCCAACCAACCAACCTGTCTATATGTTTGTATTCCCGTCTGTCTTTCTTTCTGTCTGTGTCTGTCTGCCTGGCTGTCTGTCACTCTCTGTCTTTGTCTGTCTTTCTTTCTGTCTGTGTCTGTCTGCCTGGCTGTCCGTCACTCTCTCTGTCTTTCTCCCTCTATTTCTCTCGCCTAGTCTATATGTAATTTTGGGCCTATTCTTTTTCATCCTTGGTAATTAACTCCGATTTGCTGTTAACATTTTTCTGACTTCAAGTTATTTTTTTTTCACTCGTTCAGTTTTATCTGAAAGACCCTTTTACTCGAATAAACACTGCGATTTTTTTTTCTTAGTCATTCTCGTGTAACATACATAATTTTGCTTTAACCACTCGAAAAAATGAGCGTTGCCGTTACTATTAGGGCTGTCTATTCATGGTCTAAGACTTCATCGGCACAATAAAATTTAGCCGTTTAGCTGACTTGACGTAATAACAAACTCTAAATCTTGTCACCCCCGTCTAACTGATGTAAGAGATGTTATAGAGATTTATGATGGCCATCTTCATGATAGTGATTATTTATTTTTCCTACATTTATTAAATATCTATAGCACTTAAAAATACATATATAT